>WBZZ01006820.1:45000-50000 GCA_019918135.1 Paulinella micropora | reverse complement strand
GGAAAAATGCGGGAAGTTTCCGGGAAATCACCACAAAGTCCGCTAAAGTTTCGCCGAAATCACCACATATTCCGCTAAAGTTTCGCCGAAATCACCGCAAATTCCGCGAAAGTTTCGCCGAAATCACCGGAAATTCCGCGAAAGTTTCGCCGTCTTGTCTCGTTAGACCAAAGATGTGGTAAGTTTCCGGAAAACCACCGCAAAATACCACGAAGATTTGTTGTAATTATCATTATTATTATTATTATTATTATTATTATTATTATTATCATTTATTTTTATTTTTATTATTATCATTATTATTATTATTATTATTATTATCATTATTATTATTATTATTATTATTATTATCATTATTATTATTATTATTATTATTATTATTATTATTATTATCATTATTATTATTTGCTGCCTTCGCCTTCCCGTCTTCCTTGTATGTTCAGCTCTTTTTATCTCGTATGTATGTATGTATTTTATTCCACCACCGAAATGTATTATGTATCTTTTCCACCACCCAACGGGCTCTTGTCGTGCCCGCAAATAGTATATTATGCGGCTAGCCACAAATTTGACGTGTTTTGCGGGGCGAGCCGGGCCGGCGAGCCCGCCCGCAAAACACGTCAAATTTGGCGCGCCGCATATGTAGTTTTATAGGTAACCTGTCCACATTTTGTGGAGGTGACCGATAAAAGCTGGCCTGGGGTGGGGTGGCTTCTCTCCCACCCGAGACCGGAAACAACGGAGGGTGCAGAAGCCCCCCCCCCCCCCCCCCAAAAAAAAAGGAGGGAGCATAGAAATGTGTGCGCAAAGATGATGATGATGATGATGATGATGATGATGCTGATAATTATGATGATCATGATGATGATGATGATGATAATAATAATAATAATAATAATAATAATAATAATAATAATAATAATAATAATAGCAATAATAGTGCTTCTCTGTCAATGGCTGATGCATTTCTGCACATGCGCCTCCATCGTCTCACCCGTGAGGGGAGTACGAAGAATTGACGATAAGCTCTAATGACACCCCCGCAAGGGCAGTTCCAACACTTCCAGACGGGCCGGTATGTTCAATGAAAATACTGGTCCAGACGGATCGGTATGTTCAATGAAAATACTGGTGGCACCGACGGGAATCGAACTGGCGACAGGGCCCAGATGGTAGAACTTGACCACTGGGCTATCACGGTGTCCACATAGCAATAATAATAATAATAATAATAATAATAATAATAATAATAATAATAATAGTGCTTCTCTGTCAATGGCTGATGCATTTCTGCACATGCGCCTCCATCGTCTCACCCGTGAGGGAAGTACGAAGAATTGACGATAGGCTCTAATGACACCCCCGCAAGGACAGTTCCAACACTTCCAGACGGACGGTATGTTCAATGAAAACACTGGTCCAGACGGATCGGTATGTTCAATGAAAATACTGGTGGCACCGACGGGAATCGAACTGGCGACAGGGCCCAGATGGTAGAACTTGACCACTGGGCTATCACGGTGTCCAAAATAATAATAATAATAATAATAATAATAATAATAATAATAATAATAATAATAATCATAATCATAATTAGGGGCTGCGCCAACACCTGAAAGGATGGTTTGCGGTGCGCGAAGTTACTTCGCGCACCTCCCCCCCCCCCCCCCCCCCCCCCCACCTCGGGCTGGGGTTTCCGGGGCGAGGGCCCGGACCCCCCCTTTCCCGTCGACAGGGTACGTTCAATTGCCGGAGGTACCAGCAGAACGCAAGTGTAAGCTCTGGTGGCAACAAAACCTAAAATCTCTGGAAGATGTGCCACCCGCCACCAAAACTTTTTTATCTCCGAAGAGAGCGCACCGAGAGGTGTTGGGTACACCAAACATCAGCCTCAAACTCCCTCAAGTGTGCGCAAACGGCGCCTGGTGGCGCAAAAACCTCAATTTCCCGGTGTGTATGCCACCCGGCGCCACAATTTTTATATTTTCGAAGAGAGCTCATCAAGAAGTGTCAGATACACCAAATTTCAGCCGCTAACTCCCTCTGGTGTGCGCAAACGGCGCCTGGTGGCACAAGACCTCAATTTCTGGTGTGGGTGCCACCCGTGACCAAAACAGGTACGTACAATCGCCGGGTTGGGTTTCCCGCGGGGAGGGCCCCCCGGACCCCCCTTTCCCGTCAACAGGGTACGTTCAATGGCCGGAGGGCGCCTGGTGGCACAAGACCTCAATTTTCAGGTTTGGGTGCCACCCGCGATCAAAACGGGTACGTACAATCGCCGGGCTTGGGTTCCCGGCGGGAGGGCCCCCCGGACCCCCCCTTCCCCGTCGACAGGGTACGTTCAATTGCCGGAGGTACCGGCAAGTACTCCCAAAAAACCAGGAATTTCGGCATCCAGGACACTCCCCTGACGCAAATATTTGCGTGAATTCCAAAAAAAATTATATCAGCATCAAGATCGAGTCTGGGGCTAGCCACCCTGTCAATATGAGCTCCCAACTCCTCCTGGTTCACACAAACCATGATTAATTCCGATTGGGGGGGCGAAAAAAAAAGAATTTTGGCATTCAGGACACTCCCCTAACGCAAATATTTGTGTGAATTCCAAAAAAATCATATCAGCATCAAGATCGAGTCTGGGGCTAACCACCCTGCAAATATGAGCTCCCAACTCCTCCTCGTTCCGACAAACCATGATTTATTCCGACAGGGGTGCGAAAATGCGGGTGGGGGTGGGTGGGGTGGGGGGTACACAATTTTCATTTTGCCCCTCCCCCCAAACCCCCCACTCCCTTCACCAAAACCTTTCAGGGATAATAATAATAATAATAATAATAATAATAATAATAATAATAGTAGTAGTAGTAGTAGTAGTAGTAGTAGTAGTAGTAGTAGTAGTAGTAGTAGTAGTAGTAGTAGTAGTAGTAGTAGTAGTAGTAGTAGTAGTAGTAGTAGTAGTAGTAGTATAGTAGTAGTAGTAGTAGTAGTAGTAGTAGTAGTAGTAGTAGTAGTAGTAGTAGTAGTAGTAGTAAGTAGTAGTAGTAGTAGTAGTAGTAGTAGTAGTAGTAGTAGTAGTAGTAGTAGTAGTAGTAGTAGTAGTAGTAGTAGTAGTAGTAGTAGTAGTAGTAGTAGTAGTAGTAGTAGTAGTAGTAGTAGTAGTAGTAGTAGTAGTAGTAGTAAGTAGTAGTAGTAGTAGTAGTAGTAGTAGTAGTAGTAGTAGTAGTAGAGTAGTAGAGTAGTAGTAGTAGTAGTAGTAGTAGTAGTAGTAGTAGTAGTAGTAGTAGTAGTAGTAGTAGTAGTAATATAATGATAATAATTATAACAATAATAATAACTAGGGGCTGCGCCAACACCTGAAAGGATAGTTTACCGGTGCGCTTCGCGCACCAAACCCCGCCAGCCCCATTCTTATCACTTTTTGGAGGGCCCCCCGGACCCTCCCCCCTCCCGCCCCCTTTCCCTTCGACGGGGTACGTTGAATTGCCGGAGGTGCCGCAAAGGGCGCCTGGTGGCAAAAAACCTCAATTTTCATGTGTGGGTGCCACCCGCGACCAGAACGGGTACGTACAATCACAGGGCTGGGGTTCCCGGGGGGAGGGCCCCCCGACCTCCCCTGCCCCGTCGACAGGGTACGTTCAATTGCCGGAGGCACCGGCAAGTACTGACAAAAAACAAGGAAATTTGGCATTCACGACACTCCCCTAACGAAAATATTTGCGTGAATTCCAAAAAAATTATACCAGGATCAAGATCGAGTCTGGGGCTAACCACCCTGCCAATATGAGCTCCCAACTCCTCGTTCCCACAAACCATGATTTATTCCGATGGGGGTGCAAAAAAAGGCTAAAAAGCAAGGAATTTTGGCATTCAGGACACCCCCCTAACGCAAATATTTGCGTGAATTCCAAAGAAATTATATCAGCATCAAGATCGAGTCTAGGGCTAGCCACCTGTTAATATGAGCTCCCAACTCCTCCTGGTTCACACAAACCATGATTTATTCCGATTAAGGTGCGAAAAAATAAGGAATTTTGGCATTCAGGACACTGCCCTAACGCAAATATTTGCGTGAATTCCAGAAAATCATGAGTCTGGGGCCAGCCACCCTGCCAATATGAGCTCCCAACTCCTCCTCGTTCCCACAAAGCATGATTTATTCCGACAGGGGTGCGGAAATGCTTGGGGGGGGGTACACAATTTTCATTTTCCCCCTCTCCCCAAACCCCCCACCCCCTTCACCAACACCTTTCAGGGATAATAATAATAATAATAATAATAATAATAATAATAATAATAATAATAGTGCTTCTCTGTCAATGGCTGATGCAAATCTGCACATGCGCCTCCATCGTCTCACCCGTGAGGGGAGTACGAAGAATTGACGATAGGCTCTAATGACACCCCCGCAAGGGCAGTTCCAACACTTCCAGACGGACCGGTATGTTCAATGAAAATACTGGTGGCACCGACGGGAATCGAACTGGCGACAGGGCCCAGATGGTAGAACTTGACCACTGGGCTATCACGAATAATAATAATAATAATAATAATAATAATAATAATAATAATAATAATAATAATAATAATAATAATAATAATAATAATAATAATAATAATAGTGCTTCTCAGTCAATGGCGAATGCATTTCTGCACATGTGCCTCCATCGTCTCACCCGCGAGGGGAGTACGAAGATTCGACGATAGGCTCTACTGACACCCCCGCAAGGCAGCTCCAAGCCTTCCAGCCAGACCATTACTTTCAAAGAAAATATCCTTTGAAAATACTGGCCCCGACGGGAATCGAACTGGCGACAGGTCCCAGATGGTAGACCTTAACCACTGGGCTATCGCGGTGCCACTGAAATAATAATAATAATAATAATAATAATAATAATAATAATAATAATAATAATAATAATAATAATAATAATAATAATAAATATATACTTCCTCTAAGGCATACTGATGCAGCTGATGGCACGATCCGTTTCCGGACATGA
>WBZZ01006819.1:160000-165000 GCA_019918135.1 Paulinella micropora | reverse complement strand
GATTGAGTTTGAAGTGCTGTTTGCACAAAATTCAAAGTTGCCACGGTTTTTAGTGGGACTCTTGAATAAGTATTAATAGCCGGAGGTTTAGCCGGTTTTGAAGTTCAGTGTCACGATATCAAAGGTATTAATATTGCTGAGCAATATTGCTGTCGGGTGACGGTGTTCCAGAGTATGTTCTGAGCCTGATGATTTTGACAACTTGAACTAATTTTCTACCTATCATGGTTTTCCTGTTTTTTTTTTTTATTATTATTCAAAAAAAAAAAAAAAAAAAAAAAAAAAAAAAAAAAAAAAGCAGTGACAATCACAGCCTACGTCAGCGCGTACACCACCGTTACCCGCGCCCGGTCCGTCGCCCAAAAGAACAAAGGCCGCCGCAAGGCTGTCAAGGAATGGAAAGTAGGCGACAGTCAGCCTCCGTCTACCGCCCCAAGCCTTCCAAACAAGGCATTTCGGCCTCTTCTGTTCTCCAGACGGTTCGACTGCCCCTACATCATCGTTGAGCAGGTCTGCCAGCTCCAACCGTCTGCTTCAAGCTACGTCACCTCAAGACCAACAAGGAATTGAAGCGCATGGACCGCTCACACCTTGCCCCATGACACCGCCGTGACTGCGCCCACTGATGGCATCGCTCCGCTCAACACGGTCGCAGTGGACGACTACGATGACGACTCTGTCAATCACACGACCAGCGAAGTTGCATTCATCGACCGAGACCAGGTTAAACTTGGCGTCGTTTTGGATGAGGATCCAGAGAACGAGGAAAACGACCTCGTAGTTCCCTAACTCGGTACGACCTCGGCTACTTACCCTCTCTTTCGTCACATCTACGAAGACACGGAGGACCAGACCACCATCCAGCGCTGGGGCAGGCCCTAAGCCACCTGGAAGCCCCTCCTCTTCGACACCACCAACGATCAAGTCGTACATCGCCACATCGAGTGGCGCGCCTTCAGCAACAACAAAGTATTGACGTACGATGTACCGAAGAATGACTTTAATGATTATACCGACGTCCAACAGTGACGGACGACTGAAACGAATGGTAGGTATTAAGAACGAAACAATAACTGGACCCACTTTCTGGGGGCAGATATACCCACTCGGTCCACAAAGGTTGTTTGGTCTAATTTTTTTTTAGGTTAGTGTAGGGGCAGATCATGATGATCAGATTTTGGCCCCACATTAACGTCAGGCCTTTTTTTTTCCCCCCCGAATTATTACATGATTGTTATTGTTACTATTATTATTTGCTAGGAGTTCCGGAAGGAGGCAGAATATATCATAATAATATTCTCATTTCGGAACTTCTGCTTCGTTGTAATTGCTGCGAGTGTGACTCCCCCCCCCCCTCCCCCCCTGTAGGCATCACCCCCCGGATAGCCGGTAAAAAGTACCTTTTCCTGGTGACAGGTGCACCAGCTTGTTTTTCAGTCTAATTTGTCCGGATTGGACCTGATGCCATTTTATTCCTGGTCTGTTGCCGTTTTCCTTTTTGGCTTCACTGAGCTAATACAACGAGACATCATTCTCATTCTTGAGGACTGTGTTTGGTTGTATTACCGACTTTTTACGAGCTATCGTTGGGGGCATTACATTTGGAGTCCACATCACTAGGGTGATTTCTTTCTGCTTTGCCACACAGGCAACAGAGTGAATTTTCACTGACCTGTCTCACACGGGGACGTCAGACGAAAACAAATACTCCAACACAGCTCCCTCATAACTCTTTCACAAAACAAATAATTTGATTGGTCTCAAGCAGGTGTCTCGTACCCTCTAGCCTAATCAGTATCTGTGTGCTCACAAGGAGACATCAGATACAAACTCTCTGTCGTTCTTGCTGTTCTCACACAGAGACCAAGAAGAAGGAGGTGGACAGAAGAGTGAAGGAACACACACAAAACACAAACAAGCATAGGGACAGGAGCACAACACTCTACCCTTCTAGTTTGTGCATTTATCTGCATTATCTCACACATACGTCAGAGTATTTTTGCAAATCTCTGATCGTTTTCTAAAGGTAGGTCTGAGAACCTATCCGACTGTCGACTTCTCAAGGAGAGCTTTTCTAGCTTCTCTATTACTATCTGTGTGTAGGTCCAAGTGCCTCATACTAGATACAATATAGAAAAGAAGGAGGAGAAAGTAATCTGAGTAAGGAGAACAAGAAATCGGAGAAAGTCTCAAAGACTATTTTTCTCAAACAAAAACAAACATACAAACAGTGTTTCATAGAGGACAGGGAATCTTATCCTACCCTCTCTATTAGTTTCTCTCTTCACTAGTCAATCGACTGAAGGAGGAACAGAACACAAACGAACAAAAACCAAACATAGGAGCTGACACTGTCCTCCTGTTGATCACTACTACGACATCATGTCGACAGAGATCGCCGAAGTGAGTGAATTCTCGGAGGCAGATCAAAGAAGAGAAGAAGAAGAAGCAGGAGGAGGAGGAGGAAGAGGATTGAATGAAGGAGGAGGAGGAGGATTGAATGAAGGAGGAGGAGGAGATGAAGGAGTAGGAGGAGGAGTAGAAGAGGGCTGGGATGATGAAGGAAGATATGGAGGAGACGAAGATGGAGGATTTGAACAGGAAGAGACGGGAGGAGGAGGAGCATATGGTAATCCCTTACCACCTGCCTACACGGGAGGAGGAGGACGAAAAATGATCGACTTGATTCATAGTGATGGAGAGGAGATCACAGTGGAGGAACAACAGTGGGTGCAAGACCACTATGACCTCACTAAAAAAGAGTTTGATAACAAGATGGGGGTAGAGAAGGATACCTATGTGTGGATCCCTCAGGATCAAAGAAGAGAGAAAAGTCGTGCTAAAAAGGATGTCTATATCCTATTATCAAACACAGCACAGCTCCTCGGCAAACTGGTCTCTGATCCAGAAGAGAGAAAGAAGATACAGCATATCAAGTTTGGGGACACACACACCCACATTGAATTACTCGATGCTATCTTTGGGGTGTACACTCAAACCCTGATTTGGGAACGTACATACGGCCCACGATGTGAGGGTTACCTCCAGTACACAAACCCAAGAGCAACGGCCAGATTCCTCGCGACTGGTCAGGAGGCAGTCGATGTAACAAAAATGAAGACCAATCTGGGTTCGAAAAACTCGAGTGGTATATTTCATTTTTTTACAAAAATTCAAACCACTTTTGGGGATTGAAGCCACTTTTGGGGATTGAAACCGGTTAAGGGTTAAAATAAAAAAAAAATTATAGAAAAAGGATTAAAACTTTTTTTTTCCATAAAGCCTCCGTTTTCATGTCCCTTACTGAGGTAATTCCGCTATTAGGTTACATAATAGTGCCACCGCCAAGGCCCGGACCGTAGGTGACACTAGTTGAATAAGGGTTCAACTAACACCGTGCCGTTCACAGTGTTTGCGTAAAAATCTATCATGAGAGTCTCTTCAGTGCTTCCCACTCAGCTTTACGAATTGCAAAAATATTTGATAATACAATAACTAGGACTGATTTTGTTTTACGCAATCACTCTAACTTCAAATTTAATATGATTATTCAAGTTTAACAGTCTAGGTGACTTGAACCGTGCAAATGATAACTTAGTTAACTTAAAATTGCAGGTCTAAGACTCGTGACGGTATTTTCTAATGAAACGTGTTTGCGTAAATATTAATTATAAGTATGCGGGGGGGGGGGGGGGGGGGGGGATTCGGATTCTTCTAGGCTTCTGCCGGTTACTGAACTATCACCGTGACCGTAGGCTGCTGTATAGTTACAATACCGAAACATCAGTCACGTCACAGAGACACCAGCTCAGCCTTCAACGCAGCTAATGCTCAAAGGCTTGGGTAAGCTTGTTACCAGTAAATTTAACTATTAGGAATAAATATTAAAATTAGTAGTAATAATTCAGCCTCAAAAGGACGCTGAATAATGGCCTCACATGTCGGTCATACACTATATAATCATCGCTGCCACATTCGTAAAGGTTTACAACTCTGTCTCCTCTACGTTGGATTGATGTTCGGTGATATCCGACACCTTTCACGAGACAAGAACATTGACTTATATTCTTGCTGTAAGCGGCAATGACTGGTCCTGTATGGTCTAACGAATGGTCTCATTCGTCTCAAAAAAAGAAAGATGCCACAACCGTTGCACAGCCTTGCTCTTGTCTTGGTTTGAATGAATCTATGTGTGTAATATGCTATGTGTGTTGTTCAATATTTACTGCACTCCATAGTTTGCCTCAATGTTGACTTGCTGTACTACTTGGCTTTCTATAAACTTTGGGGTGACTAACAGGAGAATAATACAAAAAGAATGTTGACTTGCTGTACTACTTGGCTTTCTATAAACTTTGGGGTGACTAACAGGAGAATAATATAAAAAGAAATAATATTCTTAAGATACTTACAAAATCTTAACATGCATCCTGGTTGCAGTTCCCGAAGGTTTCCTCAACGTGGCTTCTACTTGCGAGAAAGACCTTGACGGTGGCTCAATTGGTATCAGTGCTGGTGTCGGACTCATTGAGAGTGCTCGAAAATGTGCCGACGAGAGTTTTTTCCACTCCTGTCGTCGAAGGTTTGCCAGAGGCTGCTGTTATAGGCTCGCCAGAGGGAACATCTCCAGACATCTCCATTTCCTCGTCGTCATCGCTCAGGTCTATTTTGGCATTGTCACATTCATCCTCGGTCTCAGCGTCAAGGGACACGATGGAATTTAGGGACGCGGACTGAATGGACGCAGCGCTTCGTAGCGGTGATGCCGCTGGTGTCCGTGTTCCATATTTCTTGGTCACACGAGAAAATAGCAGGCTGTCAGCATTTACGGGTTGCGCGGCAACTTCCGCCTCGGAGTCGCCCCAAGCTGTCAGACTTTCCTTCTTCGCTAACAGGTCCGGTAATTCTTCCGGTGTCTCCACTTCAAGCTGCGTTTGGTGTGACACGTTCCGTGGACCCTGCTTCCTCTGCAGAGTGATGGGCCTACAGAATTCTGGGGT
>WBZZ01006819.1:137500-155000 GCA_019918135.1 Paulinella micropora | reverse complement strand
TCACTGCGGCTGTGATATTTTCTCTTTCCAATCTAGCCTACTTACATCATCGAGTCTCTACACTGCCATGATACAACCTAAACATTTTCAACCTAAACCATCTCTCCACCACAGATATTTTCCTTCAGAATTCTTCGTCTTCAGCACAGCGCAAATACCCTGGAAACACCCTGCCCAAGTTGACAGAATTTACCAAGCATTTAACCCAGCCCTTAGCTTTTAACCTCAGTGGTACAATCATCCAACCCTTACCAAGCCCTTAACCCAGCGGCGCCTTAGTTAGCCTTTAATTAACCTTACAATCACCCAACCCTTACCCTGTACTGAAATTAATCTTGGCAAAGGGGTGAGCACGGTCACTCGTGGTCCGGTAAACCCATGTTATTAAATAACTATTCTCGAAAATTACATTTCCGGTTTCGAATAATACTTCCGGTTCTGTTAATAATGTTGTATTAGTCACGTTAGGATACAGGATTATGAGGATAAGCTTCAAGTTGGAAGCCGCGAGTTAAATTCCGTAAGGGCGCGGCCTTTAATCCTATAATTTTTACACTTCTAGTAACTGTTTACCGAAGTGGTGAACGGTCAAGTTTTAGGATCCGACGGCCGTATTAATATTAATAACTTGAATTACCGGCACAAAGCGGCTGTAGCATTCATATTGAATAACTTCTCCCGCTGGCATTAATAGCGCTAACCCGATCCTTTTGTAGCTATGTGGTATCCGTTTGAAGTTAAGGAAAATTGGCATCGGGAAATTTTTCCCGTGACTGGGAATTTATTAATACTACGTAATGACTGATTTATGGCTAAATAAGGGAAATTGCACTTATTACTGGGTACATTCAAGTGTCAAACTCAGCCATAGAATTTGTCACGGTTAAGGGGCAGATTTCAGATTAGCGGCCAGATTTCAGATTAGTGGTCAGAATTCAAATTAGTGCAACTTAACGGCAAAACAAAGTAATCTATCACTCAAACGCAGAGTTTAGGGAAGATACCCCGCTAAGGGTAAAGAATAACCGAAGAAAAGACTTTTAATGACTTTGGGTCACACAAAATGTGGTGACCTTAACAGAATGGTAATACTCATTTGATTCTAGGCATTCCAGACTATGATTCGCGAATACTCTAGAAAGTGTCCTTGTCAGTAATAAAGGTATTAATAACTGTCCGGCCTATGAACTTGCCTATGACTAAGACTATCCAAATTACCGGTAAATTGACTAGGTGGAGTAACGGGTATTAATAGTACATTACAACGCTCCCCCTTAGTCGCAAGTCATAGGCTATATTAGTGTGTAAATATGAAAAATAGTGTTGAGGATCAGTTATGGGTTACCCGAAGGTTAAATATCAACTCCCATTTACATCACATCCTCTATGTATGTATATATGTGTAGTCATGCAGTAACATGTATGAAGTATGTATGTGTTCAAAAATTTGCAAGCGCTTCCCGTAGAGGGTAGCAAAATAAAAAAAAAATTAGATTTCCTATTCTAGGACAGAAAGAATGATAGAAAGAATTTAAATGGCTAAGTTAGCCAGGGAAAGCCTCGCGGCTGCCGGCCTCGCGTGGCAGTCGGCTACCCAGCCTCGGCTCTACGGCTCTTGACCCCTGCGCAAAACAAAGCTGCTGCAACAAGCAACAAACGGCACAAAACACTCAAAGCAAATATAGGTGAGTGGACACGCAAATCCCGAAATTACTTGAGCTTTACCGTAAATTTGTAAGTAAATACTCGAATTGTTCTTTCGGTAAATATTTTGTCATTACATCACCTATCTGCTTCTTCGTACCTACTTTTACAAACTTAATCTCACCGTCTCTCTGTAGGTGGTGCATAAAGTGTAATTCTAAAGGTAAGTGTTTAGTTCTATTACCTGACATGCCCCTCTCTGCCGCTAAGACTGTTTGAGAGTTATCCTCGAATAATTCTATCGGGCTCTTTTGGGCTATGTTTAGTTCTTGTGTAATGTGTTTTAGTGCAAGTCCCTCTCTAATGCACTCAGTTGCTGCAAATATTTCAGCATCATTGGAACTCAGGGCGATGCGACTCTGTCGCTTTCATAACCATGCAACTGGATCGCTGCCCCATAGGATCACGAATCCAGTGCGGGACTTCCCTGTTTTCTTACAAACTTTGTGAGCCGCGTCGGGCCACATGGAAAGTTTTGGATAGGTTTGCCCTTCTTGCTCTGACTTAGGCTCATGGTAAGCTAAACCTCGATAAGAGTTAACTAAATAACGAAAGATTCTGCCTAACATCGCATAAGTTATTCCCTTATCGATAGTTTGCATGACACTTGCCGAATTTAGTGCTTGTTCTATATCGGGTCTTGTCATCTTTGCGAGAAATAGCAAACGACCAACTAGACTAGGAATTGAAAATTTTCGCAAGCTAGTTGATTCCGACATCGGTTCCGTGAAATGTTCTTGCGCTGGAGTACTAACGGGTTTAGCAGAATCGTAGCCTACCTCTTTTAGTATCTGCTGCTGATATTTTCGCTGATGCAAAATTATTTTCCCGTTCGATTGCTCTATCTCTATTTCTTTGAATTCACGGGCAATACCGAGTCTTTTGAGCGGGAAATGTTTTTCTAATGCGGACGCAAAACGCTCATATACTTGTTTGTTTGGTGCGGTGAACAACAAGTCATCAACATGAAATATCCCTACTATCGCCTCTCTCAAAGCTTTATCATTTTCTACAAACATACATAAGTCTGAATCTAGCAACCTAAAACCTAGCTCCTCTAACTTGGGTGCTAATATCTCATACCATCTTCTTCCTGCCTGTGGTGCACCATATAAAGCACCATCTATACGCCATATCATCCCCTCATGCCCTTCTCTGTCTACACTCTCTGGCGCATATGCATAAACAGGGTCATTCATACGAGCATTTAGGTATGCATTTTTAAAATCTATGCCGTACAGTTTGTGTTTGTGCCAGGCAGCTAGTTTGGCGAGAAATAAAAGTGAATGGTGCGCGGCGCAAGGAACAAAGAGCTGATCTGGGTTATAGCTAACACCGGGTTCTAACATATCTCCCCGTAAAGCTAAACGAGACTTTATGAACTTTTCCCCGTTATCATCTAACTTTACTTTGTGAACCCATGTCAATCTAACTATCTTACTAACTCCTGCCTTGCTTGCCTCCTTATGGGGTACCCATGTGTATGTGTTAAAGGATTGAAGAGCTTTTAGCTCTGTTTTCATACCCTCTAAAACATCTTTAGCTGTCAAACCTTCCTCTATGACATCTTTGGGTACTCAGATATCTACATACAAATAAAAATCACGAATCTCATCTGCCACCATACGGTCATCGCATAAAAACATATTAGCGGGACTTTGTAACGGGTATTCGGGATCTTTCACGGAGTATTTGAGGATTTCCGAATTCAACATCCGTTCTTCTTCGTTCTCAAATTTAACTATGTGGGTGGGCTGAGGTCTGTCTCTTACTACGAGTCTATCTCTGGGGTCACTCACTCTGCTGACTACCCCTACTCGTACTATGCTCTCCCATCCCTCACCGTACTTTTTCTTCGCCCATCCATCTCCCCATGCACGCGCGGGCACTCTTACTACCTTACCTATTAGCTCTTGAGCCTCTCTCTTTTCTCTCTTGGGCTCATTGCTAGGGGTAAATCTCTCTACTGCCTTGCGCTGCCTTTTACCGGGGATTATGTTACTCTCCGTTACTCTCTGACTCTGCTCCCACGTTAATCCCTTAGATGGTGGTGATTTTTCTTCGTATGCTCTTCTTTCATGTATTTTTAGTGGATCTGTTCGATCTTGTTCATTTGTATGCTCTTGTGGCTTGATCTTGTGCTCTGGGGGTAATTGTTGTGGATAATGTGGCTCTGGACTTGTGTGTAGGCGTGTATGTTTGTGATCCAATGTATTCTTCTCCACATGCTCATTTTCATGCTCATTCTCATTCGCATCGATATTAACATTCTCTGTCTCCCCCTCAACTTCATCAAAGTGTGTTGTTGGGTGGTCGTTGTTGACGTTGTGCGGTGACTTAGGTGATTGAGGTGGTGATTGGGGTGGTGATTGGGGTGGTGACGCTTGTGGAGATGTGTGTGGTTGCTCGCTCTCATTCTCATTCTCCCCCTCAGAGTCATCATTATCCCACGACACTAGTTTAGAAGGATGAGCTTGTTTACCAATTTTGTGAATATTAAATCTCACATCTCTCACTCCGGAAATTATCTTCTTACCATCCCATACGCGGTATAGTTCCCGAAATAGATCATATCCTACTAGCATCACCTTTTTCCCTCTGTACTCTCCCTTCCGCACTTTAGTCTTAGGTATATGTAACACACCCATACATCCTATTGGTTTTAAATGAAAGAGTGTTGGTTTTCTACCTAACAGCTGCTCATAAGGCGAAATTCCTTTGCGTTCCCCGTGAATTGCCGGTAGTATGTTGTGAATGGTTGTTGCTGCGTGTTCTAATTCTGCCCAGAATTGCGGCGGTAATTTAGCGTGATATCTCATTGCTCGTGCAGGCCCCGCCGTAATATCATTCACTTTTTCCGCAATAGGATTCCCGTCTTTATCGTTTGTCGCGGAGGTTTTCCAAATAAAGCGAATATTTTTCCACCACTTAATGACTTCCTCCGGAATATGGAATTCTTGATCTGCGCGAATTTCCTTTACTTTGTTTCCTGTCTGTCTATCATAAAAGGCTACAGCTTGTTTTAAGCAATCTACAAACTCATTCTTATGGGCTAAATAAAAGTCAAGAATGAACAGTGAGTAGTCGTCGGTGACCAAAAATTTATACCGTTTACCACCTATTGATCTAGTTGCCCACGGTCCTGATGTGTCTATGTGCAGAATTATACCTGGCTTTTGGGCTCTTTCTATTGTATTAACTGCAAAACGTGGCAAACGTTTAGACTTTCCTATCATGCAAGATTCGCAAAATCTCACATCGCTCTCGTCACCAACTAACTTAATGTTCAAAATTTTTGCAAATAGGCGCATCTTTGTTAACCCATAATGCCCACAGGCATAGTGAAAAAGCTTGATTCCTATCTTTCTAGGTTTGTCTGACTTTCTGGGGTAAGCTTCATATAATACTATATCTACGTGTAATTCTTTCTCTCTCTTATTTACTTCATGCTTACTTGTCTCGTTTTTGTTCTCATTTGTGGGGCTTCCCTCCCCTTCTACCCCCTTGTTGCGAAAGGATCATATCTTTCGTTGACTTTCAATGGTTCATCATATTCGTCATCCCATCTATATATCATACTCTTAGTTAATCTTCCCCTTACTAATATGTCACTCTCGTTAATGTGGATGGGGTGTTTGAGTATTACTAACTGTCCGTTTTGGTGGATGACTGATCTGTTGTGTCTGTGGTCCATCTGTCCTGTAGAGACTATGCTAACTGGTAAGGTAGTGTCGAGTAACATCTTCTTTTCTACTGCTCTAGGCCTTCCTTTCCCATCTATCACAGTCAGCCTAGCTCTTCCTGACTTACTCAACTCCCTTTCTCCATTACCTGTCGGTAGTTCTACCGGGTCTATCTCATCGACATCCGTCAATCTGTCTTCTCTGCATGATATGTCTGTGCTTGCTCCACTATCCTGTACTGTCATGTCTCTCTTTTTCATCAATCTTTTTCTCACATGTATCAGTACATGCTCTGTCTCTCCTTCTGTCTCTGTCTCTGTTTCTAGTTCACCCTCAGAGACTCCTCTACCCTCACCTTGTCCCTCTTCTGTGCGTTGTGGAGGTGTAGTGATGGGACTCTGTCTGACTGCTCTCTCCAAGTACATTCCTTCTATTGCTCTTACTATGTCAGTCAAAAAGTCATCTCTCTCTAGCTCGCCACTCACGACACGCATCACTTCTCCATTCATTCCCCTCACGCACTCATTCATCAACGTTTTAGCTATGTCATTTATATCTTTGAAGGTTATGACGGGAGGGTTGATGGGTTGCGTGTTTGTTGTTTGTGTTGGTGGGAGTGCTGTGATTGGTCTAGAACTAGAGATTTGGAGTTGTTGTGAGGTGGGACCTATTTGGTTGCCAAACTTGTTGACAGAAGTGGGCCCAAGTCGTTGCTCTCCCTCATCCACTCCACTCTCTTCTCTCCCTTCTCTGCTCTGGCCGGTCCGCTGACTAGAAAATGGATTATGTTTGCGTGGTTGTTGCGGAATATTTTGCGAGACTTGTGGACTTGTGGAAATTTTGGTGTCACGTAAAGTTTCAAATTCCCCGAAAACGAGTCTTTGCGAAATTTTATGAGACTTTTCCAATGCCGCAGCTTTAAGCTTTCTCTTTCTTCCTCATCATCATCGCTCTTATCATAAGTGTTCCCCATATGGATTAAAGCAACGTTTGTATCAGAGTCACTTTGCTCGTCTTCGTTTTTGTCGTTGCCGGTTGTTATCAAAGTGAGTGCTTTCTTTTTCTTATGAAAGGGTTTCTTTTTGTTTTTGTAATTGTTCTTTTTGTTCGTTCTTTTCTTGTTCCGTGCCTTTGTCTTCCGTTTGATTCCGTTTTAATTTTCCTTCTTTGCGGAACTTTTCCGAAATCACCGGACAATATCTCATGGTATGGCCTTTGGAATCACATCCGAAACACGTGACTTTGAGAGTCCAGTTTGGAGCTGTCTTTGGTCCCGGTTTATTGTCTCCCCTTTTCCCTTTATTATCCATCAGGAGATTGGTCTCTTGCCGCTGCTTGCCATCCCGAGATTTCTTGTTGTTGTCTTTGCGAATTTGAGTTTTTCTCTCACGGAAATTGTTACGTCTTTCTTTTTCTTCCCACATTAACCATCTTTCCCTAGATGCTTCGCATAGTTCCGAGAAATTTGGTTTTAGTCTGGCCGGGAGATCATAGTGGTCCACCTGAAATTTATCCCCGAAAGCTGGATGGTAGCGCAATTTCTTAAATAGCTTTCTCTTTGCTTCCTCATCGGAAAATGGCGCCCCACGTAAACTTTCAAGCTGGATTTTCTTTGCGAGAAATTCATTTAGCCAGTCTACATACCTCTGACCTGCCCTTGGTCTCGTTCTCTCAAACTCTTCCTCTAACATGTACCTACCTGCTCCGGAAATGCCTCCCCATTGATCTCTTACTACTATCAACTCTTCAATGGGTCCTTTCGTCTTCTGTGTTCGCAAGAAATTAGATACATTGTCTTTGGAAAAAGCCACAGACAGACATAACTGCAAAGTTTTCATCCTTTCATAATATTTCTTCTCTTTGCGGATAGCTGTCTTTCTTCTTGTGTGTTGTTTCATACTTTGTCTTTTCTTTTTCCTCGCTTCTTTCTCTTTCCACTCTCTCTTTTGTTCTGCTGTCATTTTATCCCAACCTTCTGGCTGTTTGATATCTTCTTTCTTTGTCTGGGGTCTCTGTCTTCCTCTCTGAGAGGTGTCTGACTCTTCATCTTCCTCACTATCACTTATGGGCGTGTCGGGCTCTTCTAAGTCTTCTGCCGTCTTAGCCCTTGCTTCGTCGTAAGGAAAATCCCTTTTGGCTTTAGCTGGGTCGGCTAATGCCACAGATACCATCTCTGCCACGTGGACAGATATCCCCTGCATGTGCTTCTGAAACTTGCTTGACCAAGGCCAAAAGCTTTGGTCGTTGCCCTCGAATATGGGCACTTGACTCAATACGTGCTTTGGCACGCTTGCCTCCTTGACAAGGCTCATAACCAAAGTAATCTATCACTCAAACGCAGAGTTTAGGGAAGCTACCCCGCTAAGGGTAAAGAATAACAGAAGAAAAGATTTTTAATGACTTTGGGTCACACAAAATGTGGTGACCTTAACAGAATGGTAATCATGTGACTCATTTGATTCTAGGCATTCCAGACTATGATTCGCGAATACTCTAGAAAGTGTCCTTGTCAGTAATAAAGGTATTAATAACTGTCCGGCCTATGAACTTGCCTATGACTAAGACTATCCAAATTACCGGTAAATTGACTAGGTGGAGTAACGGGTATTAATAGTACATTACAACGCTCCCCCTTAGTCGCATAGGCTATATTAGTGTGTAAATATGAAAAATAGTGTTGAGGATCAGTTATGGGTTACCCGAAGGTTAAATATCAACTCCCATTTACATCACATCCTCTATGTATGTATATATGTGTAGTCATGCAGTAACATGTATGAAGTATGTATGTGTTCAAAAATTTGCAAGCGCTTCCCGTAGAGGGTAGCAAAATAAAAAAAATTTTAGATTTCCTATTCTAGGACAGAAAGAATGATAGAAAGAATTTAAATGGCTAAGTTAGCCAGGGAAAGCCTCGCGGCTGCCGGCCTCGCGTGGCAGTCGGCTACCCAGCCTCGGCTCTACGGCTCTTGACCCCTGCGCAAAACAAAGCTGCTGCAACAAGCAACAAACGGCACAAAACACTCAAAGCAAATATAGGTGAGTGGACACGCAAATCCCGAAATTACTTGAGCTTTACCGTAAATTTGTAAGTAAATACTCGAATTGTTCTTTCGGTAAATATTTTGTCATTACATCACCTATCTGCTTCTTCGTACCTACTTTTACAAACTTAATCTCACCGTCTCTCTGTAGGTGGTGCATAAAGTGTAATTCTAAAGGTAAGTGTTTAGTTCTATTACCTGACATGCCCCTCTCTGCCGCTAAGACTGTTTGAGAGTTATCCTCGAATAATTCTATCGGGCTCTTTTGGGCTATGTTTAGTTCTTGTGTAATGTGTTTTAGTGCAAGTCCCTCTCTAATGCACTCAGTTGCTGCAAATATTTCAGCATCATTGGAACTCAGGGCGATGCGACTCTGTCGCTTTCATAACCATGCAACTGGATCGCTGCCCCATAGGATCACGAATCCAGTGCGGGACTTCCCTGTTTTCTTACAAACTTTGTGAGCCGCGTCGGGCCACATGGAAAGTTTTGGATAGGTTTGCCCTTCTTGCTCTGACTTAGGCTCATGGTAAGCTAAACCTCGATAAGAGTTAACTAAATAACGAAAGATTCTGCCTAACATCGCATAAGTTATTCCCTTATCGATAGTTTGCATGACACTTGCCGAATTTAGTGCTTGTTCTATATCGGGTCTTGTCATCTTTGCGAGAAATAGCAAACGACCAACTAGACTAGGAATTGAAAATTTTCGCAAGCTAGTTGATTCCGACATCGGTTCCGTGAAATGTTCTTGCGCTGGAGTACTAACGGGTTTAGCAGAATCGTAGCCTACCTCTTTTAGTATCTGCTGCTGATATTTTCGCTGATGCAAAATTATTTTCCCGTTCGATTGCTCTATCTCTATTCCTTTGAATTCACGGGCAATACCGAGTCTTTTGAGCGGGAAATGTTTTTCTAATGCGGACGCAAAACGCTCATATGCTTGTTTGTTTGGTGCGGTGAACAACAAGTCATCAACATGAAATATCCCTACTATCGCCTCTCTCAAAGCTTTATCATTTTCTACAAACATACATAAGTCTGAATCTAGCAACCTAAAACCTAGCTCCTCTAACTTGGGTGCTAATATCTCATACCATCTTCTTCCTGCCTGTGGTGCACCATATAAAGCACCATCTATACGCCATATCATCCCCTCATGCCCTTCTCTGTCTACACTCTCTGGCGCATATGCATAAACAGGGTCATTCATACGAGCATTTAGGTATGCATTTTTAAAATCTATGCCGTACAGTTTGTGTTTGTGCCAGGCAGCTAGTTTGGCGAGAAATAAAAGTGAATGGTGCGCGGCGCAAGGAACAAAGAGCTGATCTGGGTTATAGCTAACACCGGGTTCTAACATATCTCCCCGTAAAGCTAAACGAGACTTTATGAACTTTTCCCCGTTATCATCTAACTTTACTTTGTGAACCCATGTCAATCTAACTATCTTACTAACTCCTGCCTTGCTTGCCTCCTTATGGGGTACCCATGTGTATGTGTTAAAGGATTGAAGAGCTTTTAGCTCTGTTTTCATACCCTCTAAAACATCTTTAGCTGTCAAACCTTCCTCTATGACATCTTTGGGTACTCAGATATCTACATACAAATAAAAATCACGAATCTCATCTGCCACCATACGGTCATCGCATAAAAACATATTAGCGGGACTTTGTAACGGGTATTCGGGATCTTTCACGGAGTATTTGAGGATTTCCGAATTCAACATCCGTTCTTCTTCGTCCTCAAACTTAACTATGTGGGTGGGCTGAGGTCTGTCTCTTACTACGAGTCTATCTCTGGGGTCACTCACTCTGCTGACTACCCCTACTCGTACTATGCTCTCCCATCCCTCACCGTACTTTTTCTTCGCCCATCCATCTCCCCATGCACGCGCGGGCACTCTTACTACCTTACCTATTAGCTCTTGAGCCTCTCTCTTTTCTCTCTTGGGCTCATTGCTAGGGGTAAATCTCTCTACTGCCTTGCGCTGCCTTTTACCGGGGATTATGTTACTCTCCGTTACTCTCTGACTCTGCTCCCACGTTAATCCCTTAGATGGTGGTGATTTTTCTTCGTATGCTCTTCTTTCATGTATTTTTAGTGGATCTGTTCGATCTTGTTCATTTGTATGCTCTTGTGGCTTGATCTTGTGCTCTGGGGGTAATTGTTGTGGATAATGTGGCTCTGGACTTGTGTGTAGGCGTGTATGTTTGTGATCCAATGTATTCTTCTCCACATGCTCATTTTCATGCTCATTCTCATTCGCATCGATATTAACATTCTCTGTCTCCCCCTCAACTTCATCAAAGTGTGTTGTTGGGTGGTCGTTGTTGACGTTGTGCGGTGACTTAGGTGATTGAGGTGGTGATTGAGGTGGTGATTGGGGTGGTGACGCTTGTGGAGATGTGTGTGGTTGCTCGCTCTCATTCTCATTCTCCCCCTCAGAGTCATCATTATCCCACGACACTAGTTTAGGAGGATGAGCTTGTTTACCAATTTTGTGAATATTAAATCTCACATCTCTCACTCCGGAAATTATCTTCTTACCATCCCATACGCGGTATAGTTCCCGAAATAGATCATATCCTACTAGCATCACCTTTTTCCCTCTGTACTCTCCCTTCCGCACTTTAGTCTTAGGTATATGTAACACACCCATACATCCTATTGGTTTTAAATGAAAGAGTGTTGGTTTTCTACCTAACAGCTGCTCATAAGGCGAAATTCCTTTGCGTTCCCCGTGAATTGCCGGTAGTATGTTGTGAATGGTTGTTGCTGCGTGTTCTAATTCTGCCCAGAATTGCGGCGGTAATTTAGCGTGATATCTCATTGCTCGTGCAGGCCCCGCCGTAATATCATTCACTTTTTCCGCAATAGGATTCCCGTCTTTATCGTTTGTCGCGGAGGTTTTCCAAATAAAGCGAATATTTTTCCACCACTTAATGACTTCCTCCGGAATATGGAATTCTTGATCTGCGCGAATTTCCTTTACTTTGTTTCCTGTCTGTCTATCATAAAAGGCTACAGCTTGTTTTAAGCAATCTACAAACTCATTCTTATGGGCTAAATAAAAGTCAAGAATGAACAGTGAGTAGTCGTCGGTGACCAAAAATTTATACCGTTTACCACCTATTGATCTAGTTGCCCACGGTCCTGATGTGTCTATGTGCAGAATTATACCTGGCTTTTGGGCTCTTTCTATTGTATTAACTGCAAAACGTGGCAAACGTTTAGACTTTCCTATCATGCAAGATTCGCAAAATCTCACATCGCTCTCGTCACCAACTAACTTAATGTTCAAAATTTTTGCAAATAGGCGCATCTTTGTTAACCCATAATGCCCACAGGCATAGTGAAAAAGCTTGATTCCTATCTTTCTAGGTTTGTCTGACTTTCTGGGGTAAGCTTCATATAATACTATATCTACGTGTAATTCTTTCTCTCTCTTATTTACTTCATGCTTACTTGTCTCGTTTTTGTTCTCATTTGTGGGGCTTCCCTCCCCTTCTACCCCCTTGTTGCGAAAGGATCATATCTTTCGTTGACTTTCAATGGTTCATCATATTCGTCATCCCATCTATATATCATACTCTTAGTTAATCTTCCCCTTACTAATATGTCACTCTCGTTAATGTGGATGGGGTGTTTGAGTATTACTAACTGTCCGTTTTGGTGGATGACTGATCTGTTGTGTCTGTGGTCCATCTGTCCTGTAGAGACTATGCTAACTGGTAAGGTAGTGTCGAGTAACATCTTCTTTTCTACTGCTCTAGGCCTTCCTTTCCCATCTATCACAGTCAGCCTAGCTCTTCCTGACTTACTCAACTCCCTTTCTCCATTACCTGTCGGTAGTTCTACCGGGTCTATCTCATCGACATCCGTCAATCTGTCTTCTCTGCATGATATGTCTGTGCTTGCTCCACTATCCTGTACTGTCATGTCTCTCTTTTTCATCAATCTTTTTCTCACATGTATCAGTACATGCTCTGTCTCTCCTTCTGTCTCTGTCTCTGTTTCTAGTTCACCCTCAGAGACTCCTCTACCCTCACCTTGTCCCTCTTCTGTGCGTTGTGGAGGTGTAGTGATGGGACTCTGTCTGACTGCTCTCTCCAAGTACATTCCTTCTATTGCTCTTACTATGTCAGTCAAAAAGTCATCTCTCTCTAGCTCGCCACTCACGACACGCATCACTTCTCCATTCATTCCCCTCACGCACTCATTCATCAACGTTTTAGCTATGTCATTTATATCTTTGAAGGTTATGACGGGAGGGTTGATGGGTTGCGTGTTTGTTGTTTGTGTTGGTGGGAGTGCTGTGATTGGTCTAGAACTAGAGATTTGGAGTTGTTGTGAGGTGGGACCTATTTGGTTGCCAAACTTGTTGACAGAAGTGGGCCCAAGTCGTTGCTCTCCCTCATCCACTCCACTCTCTTCTCTCCCTTCTCTGCTCTGGCCGGTCCGCTGACTAGAAAATGGATTATGTTTGCGTGGTTGTTGCGGAATATTTTGCGAGACTTGTGGACTTGTGGAAATTTTGGTGTCACGTAAAGTTTCAAATTCCCCGAAAACGAGTCTTTGCGAAATTTTATGAGACTTTTCCAATGCCGCAGCTTTAAGCTTTCTCTTTCTTCCTCATCATCATCGCTCTTATCATAAGTGTTCCCCATATGGATTAAAGCAACGTTTGTATCAGAGTCACTTTGCTCGTCTTCGTTTTTGTCGTTGCCGGTTGTTATCAAAGTGAGTGCTTTCTTTTTCTTATGAAAGGGTTTCTTTTTGTTTTTGTAATTGTTCTTTTTGTTCGTTCTTTTCTTGTTCCGTGCCTTTGTCTTCCGTTTGATTCCGTTTTAATTTTCCTTCTTTGCGGAACTTTTCCGAAATCACCGGACAATATCTCATGGTATGGCCTTTGGAATCACATCCGAAACACGTGACTTTGAGAGTCCAGTTTGGAGCTGTCTTTGGTCCCGGTTTATTGTCTCCCCTTTTCCCTTTATTATCCATCAGGAGATTGGTCTCTTGCCGCTGCTTGCCATCCCGAGATTTCTTGTTGTTGTCTTTGCGAATTTGAGTTTTTCTCTCACGGAAATTGTTACGTCTTTCTTTTTCTTCCCACATTAACCATCTTTCCCTAGATGCTTCGCATAGTTCCGAGAAATTTGGTTTTAGTCTGGCCGGGAGATCATAGTGGTCCACCTGAAATTTATCCCCGAAAGCTGGATGGTAGCGCAATTTCTTAAATAGCTTTCTCTTTGCTTCCTCATCGGAAAATGGCGCCCCACGTAAACTTTCAAGCTGGATTTTCTTTGCGAGAAATTCATTTAGCCAGTCTACATACCTCTGACCTGCCCTTGGTCTCGTTCTCTCAAACTCTTCCTCTAACATGTACCTACCTGCTCCGGAAATGCCTCCCCATTGATCTCTTACTACTATCAACTCTTCAATGGGTCCTTTCGTCTTCTGTGTTCGCAAGAAATTAGATACATTGTCTTTGGAAAAAGCCACAGACAGACATAACTGCAAAGTTTTCATCCTTTCATAATATTTCTTCTCTTTGCGGATAGCTGTCTTTCTTCTTGTGTGTTGTTTCATACTTTGTCTTTTCTTTTTCCTCGCTTCTTTCTCTTTCCACTCTCTCTTTTGTTCTGCTGTCATTTTATCCCAACCTTCTGGCTGTTTGATATCTTCTTTCTTTGTCTGGGGTCTCTGTCTTCCTCTCTGAGAGGTGTCTGACTCTTCATCTTCCTCACTATCACTTATGGGCGTGTCGGGCTCTTCTAAGTCTTCTGCCGTCTTAGCCCTTGCTTCGTCGTAAGGAAAATCCCTTTTGGCTTTAGCTGGGTCGGCTAATGCCACAGATACCATCTCTGCCACGTGGACAGATATCCCCTGCATGTGCTTCTGAAACTTGCTTGACCAAGGCCAAAAGCTTTGGTCGTTGCCCTCGAATATGGGCACTTGACTCAATACGTGCTTTGGCACGCTTGCCTCCTTGACAAGGCTCATAACCAAAGTAATCTATCACTCAAACGCAGAGTTTAGGGAAGCTACCCCGCTAAGGGTAAAGAATAACAGAAGAAAAGACTTTTAATGACTTTGGGTCACACAAAATGTGGTGACCTTAACAGAATGGTAATCATGTGACTCATTTGATTCTAGGCATTCCAGAGTATGATTCGCGAATACTCTAGAAAGTGTCCTTGTCAGTAATAAAGGTATTAATAACTGTCCGGCCTATGAACTTGCCTATGACTAAGACTATCCAAATTACCGGTAAATTAACTAGGTGGAGTAACGGGTATTAATAGTACATTACAACGCAAAATCCGCATAATTTTTGCGAAACATTATCGTTAAATTGAAGTAATTTGAATTCTGACCACTAATCTAAAATCTGACAGCTGATCTGAAATCTGACCCTTACTGTGTGTGACTCAAATTCGCTGGCTGAGTTTGACACTTGAATGTATCCAGTAATATGTGTTGTGGTTTGTGGTATGTTTTGGCATTTGTGCAGGTTACGAAGTATTGTATTGTATATACGCGACGCATCGTGTCAGATGACCTGTGTCAAAGCCGGGGACACTCCGTTTCAAGTTTAGCGGTTTTTTCCCTTTGGCTTGTTGTTTGGGTTCATATCTGGCTTCCCTGAAAGTTCTACTCTTGAAGTGGAGGTTAGCTTTGAACCTGTTGTGTTCAATTTATTATTAAATTCCGTGGCCGCATTTCAAGTTACTTTGAGCTCGTAAGGGTTAAGACTTCCGGTCTTAATCAATACAACTCATTCTGTATTAGTACGGCGCGGCAACTCTATACTCAACCGTTAGGTCTTGGGGGGGGGGGGGGAGCTATCAGACCGCTGAGCATAGTGTTTTAACGACCGGCCAAAATCACTACCGTTGACTTTTCATCGTTTTTGATCGGACCGGCCCGTTAGAATTTCTCCTCTGCACGACGTTTCGTCACTTCACTAACTAGTTTTTGATCAAGTGAAGTTTCGTTCAGAAATTATTATACTTCAAACGATCAAGTCTAAGTTCTTTTTAGAAAAGATCAACTATTGCCTTTTCCCCATCGTGACTCTATTACCTTTTTCACTGATTTCCCGTGAAACACGCACGTTGCGGTAAATTTGTGGACAAGGTAACAAGAGTGAACGGAAGAAAAATATTTGACTTGCTTTTTTACATCTCATGACTGAGAAACTTTTTTCCAAATGCAAATTCTGGACACTTGAACTACAAGTTGGACTTGAAGCCATCCTTCAAGTACTTTACAGTAGTTTTGCGAAGCTCAGCTCACCAAACTCACAATCTACGTTCAGTCGTGACCGTACGTTGCAACACAAGTCTGCAACAAGTAGAAATCTACGTAAATATACGAAGTGACCGCTCTGCTATTTACTGGTATTTCACCTGCTCTCTGGAGTCAGGACTTAATGCAGCCATAGAGATCTTTATAAGAGTTCGTTGCTTAATTACCCCTTGGGGTTGTATCCAAACTCACAGCTCGCCCCTTTGCTTTAAGGCTGGTGAATGTTTGAGGCACGGGTTTTAGGCAGGTGAAAGGTTTGGCTTAGGGCAAGGGCTAGGGCTGGTCACAGTATGAGGCAGGCTTGAGCTGTGCTCGTGAGACAATTTATAAAAGTTGAATCATTCAGCCATCAAACCCGTAAACTCCTAGTATAACCACTTGCATTTCTTACTTTTGCAAACCGTTAGAGTTTCCTCTGTTTTTTTCCAGAACAATTATTTGATGATTGGGCGCGCTCTGACCATTTCAGCCTTTTCCCACCGCTGATATTGAGTCAATCTTAGTCACACTTGAAGTTTATGACTCCCAACTGGCATTCCCCAATTTTCTTGCCCTTCAGCCGCCCTGAGTGACCTAGCTCGCAACCACACAAAGTCAAAACCAGCCTTCCCTCCACATACAATTGCCTCAAGAGAAGAGCTCAAGGCGGGCCTGCATTACAAACAGCCCTAACCCTTGCCCTAACCCAGCCCTAACCTTTGCCCTAAACCAGACTTAACACTACCTTAACCAGGCAACTCTTTCATTCTATCCCTTCTCCCACTCAGCTTTACGAGTGGCAAGTATTTGATCAAAACAGTGCTTAAAAATTGCGGAAAATTTTCATCAGTTCATTTGGCAGCATATCGAAGCAGCATTCAACAAAGTGGCTCTGGAAGCAGCCAAGGGAGGAAAGGATGGACTGAGAAAAGATGTGCTGGAGCTAGTCGTAGTGGTAGTAGCAGTGATCGAGATAGTAGTAGTAGTAGTAGTAGTAGTAGTAGTAGTAGTAGTAGTAGTAGTAGTAGTAGTAGTGGTAGTAGTAGTAGTGGTAGTAGTAGTAGTAGTAGTAGTAGGAGGAGGAGGAGGAGGGAAGTAGTTGAGAAAAGATAGTAGTAGTAGTTGGTAGTAAGTAGTAATAGTAGTAGTAGTAGTAGTAGTAGTAGTAGTAGTAGTAGTAGTAGTAGTAGTAGTAGAGTAGTAGTAGAGAAGATAGTAGCAGTAGTAGTAGTAGTAGTAGTAGTAGTAGTAGTAGTAGTAGCAATAGTAATAGTAGTAGTAGTAGTAGTAGTAGTAGTAGTAGTAGTAGTAGTAGTAGTAGATTATATATGAAAAATATATGAATACTTTGTACATGGTAATAAATAAATGCATATGTAAGAGTCATTCTTCTTCCGTTTCTTACTTAGGGTCAGACTCTGCCTTTCTTTTCTTTGCTCTCTGAAGAGTGGAAGGAGAAGAGGCGGAAGAGGGAGAGGAAGAGGAAGAGGAGGAGGAGGAGGAGGAGGAGGAAGAAGAAGAAGAAGAAGAAGAAGAACAAGAAGAAGAAGAAGAAGAAGAAGAAGAAGAAGAAGAAGGAGAAGAAGAAGAAGAGGAGGAGGAGGAGGCAGACGAAGACGAAGAGTTGGAATCTACCAAAAATACAGTTACAGATACATACATACATAAAACAGCAAGCTAGCTAGCTAGCTGGTTAGAAATACAAATAGTCAGACAAACAGATGGATGAATAGATAAAGAGATAGATATATAGACAGACAGACAAGAAATATA
>WBZZ01006819.1:127500-130000 GCA_019918135.1 Paulinella micropora | reverse complement strand
TCTCATTTCGTCCATCGGACAAGAAGTGCCCCGAAAGAACCAACCGAAAGAAGAAAACGCCTGGTATTGCCATCAACACCAAGCGAATGGAAAGGCATTGAAGAAGAACTCCAATCCGCACTCCCTCTCATCCTCCCCTCCTCTCTCATCAAACGCCTGTCGTGTGACGAAGCAGTAGCGAAATTTGAAAGATATCTCTACGACTTCATATCACAACGGGTACCTCAAACAAAAACAGAAGAACAAACTCATGAGCGAAAAAACCGCCACGTAATCCGGCTCCAAACAGAACTCACGCAAAACCGACAACAAAAACTGGTCCAAAAGAGACATCTGCGAGATCTCAAAAGGGCAGGTTCAATTCCAGCTGCTGTTGCAAAAAGCCTGCAAAAAACTTTGGCGTATTATTGAAGACCGGTAACCGCCTCCGCCGTCGTCTCAAGGAAGCAACTTTAAGCTCCGCTGAACGACAAGCAAATACACGCTTCCGAACTGACCCTCATAAGTTTGCCAAAAATCTGTTTCATCCCCCCTCAACCCAAACCACTTCCTCCCTATCCAAAGAAGACTGTGATTCCTACTTTCCCAACCTATACAAAGACGCTAATCGTGAACAAACCTACGTGCCCTTACCTGAAATGGTTCGCCCACCTCTACCAACTGTCCCCTTTGACCTCAAGCCACCGTCCTTCTTGGAAACCAAAAGATCTGTGCTCGCTAAGCGTAATGGTGCAGCCCCTGGCAGAGATGGTATTAGCTACCTTGTTTACAAGAGACTTCCCACCGCTTTATCTTTCTTACACAAACTCATTGTCAAGTGTTGGACAACTGATGTAGCTAACAGCTGGGCCCACGCTGCTATCTCCCTCCTTCATAAGGACGGCGATCCACTTCAGGCCTCAAACTATCGTCCGATTGCTCTGACAAACTGCTCGGGTAAGGTATTTTTCTCTTTGTGGTCAAAACGCCTAGAGAGTTTTCTGCTGGATAACAAATACTTTGACAGAGCAAAACAAAAGGGTTTCCTCCTAAACGTTGCAGGATGCCCCGAACACATTGCTACCACAAATGCTACCATCAGAAATGCAAAAGATCACTATCGCCAACTGGTCATAGCATGGATTGACCTACAAAACGCTTTTGGAAGCGTAAATCACAACTTGATCCAGTTCGCTCTCTGGTGGTACCACGTGCCCCCTATGTTTGCACGCATAATCTTCTTATATTACGAACTCTTAGTAGCTACAATCGAAGGGAAAGAATGGTCATCAGAACCCTTCGTTTTTGCTGTGGGCGTCTTTCAAGGATGCTGCATATCTCCTCTCCTTTTCAATATAGTTTTCAATCTACTACTTGACCTCCTATCATCGTTGACCAAAAACAACGGTTACCATTTCAAACATAAGACCTCAACGGATGAAGTAATCGTGCACGAAGCTGCCTATGCTGACGATCTCAAACTACACAGCCGATCCACGAAACACTGTCAATCGTCCATCAACATGATAGACAAATTTCTGTCATGGACCAGAACAATGGCCGCGAAACCGCCCAAATGCAAAAGCCTTGCTTTCAAATATTGGACTAAAGCCGACGACCATACGGGTCTCAAACGATTAATGCCGATTTCGTTCCCACCTTGCGACCCCGCCCTGAATATTACTGGCAAACCAATTAACTTCATCGCTGAGAAACCTTTCAAAGACCTCGGATGGATTGTCTACCATGACCTCAGCGAAAACGAACAACGAGCAGAAATCCAAAAGAAGTTCATTCTTTCTATGCAAGCCATCGATAGCTGCTCGATCAATGGCTTTATGAAACTTTGGCTCTACCAGCACTATGCTGTCCAGTCACTTGCCTGGCCATTTCTCATTTATGACCTCTGCTTATCTTTCGCCAAAACCCTTGAGAAAATTGCGACCCGCTTCCTCAAAAAATGGGTCAATATCTACAAAAGAGCTCTGGTCTCCTGCCTTTACCGCCCACGCTCGAAATTCGGTCTACAGCTCCAGTCCATCGTCTCTTTTTACCAGCGACTTCAAATCAACCGTGCTCACATGCTGAAGTACTGCCCAGATAAACACCTCTCGTCCATCTATGCGATGAACCTGACGAAACACGAAACGTTTCGAACTATCTGGAAACTAGAGCCTGTGCTCGAAAAGCTTGAGGCACAAGTTGATTTTGAATTCAAACATCGAGGCCAATCCGATCATCTCGGACTTGGCCATGGTCGCTACCCGAAAGAACATTCCATCACAGACCGCAAAGACAGGATTTTAGAATTAGCTGCTGAGACAATACTTGAGGCAACCACAGTGCATGACATGGACAAAGCCATGCAAGGGTGCTTTCTTCGTTTTGAAGACGCATGCCCCTTTGACCTCTCCTGGGCTCGCCTCATCGGAACCCGTAATCCCCGCTTAATCTCTTGGGTCATCAATGCAAGCACAAACTCGGTTATTACCCCCGACCTTAGACGTCTGTGGGGAATCAT
>WBZZ01006819.1:77500-80000 GCA_019918135.1 Paulinella micropora | reverse complement strand
TGGATAACAAGCTAACATAGTCACCGTCCTGCATGTATGTGTATGTATGTATGTATGTATGTATGTATGTATGTATGTATGCAGTGTTGGATAACAAGCTAACATAGACACCGTCCTGCATGTATGTGTATGTATGTATGTATGTATGTATGTACGTACGCAGTGTTAGATAACAAGCTAACATAGACACCGTCCTGCATGTATGTGTGTATGTATGTATGTATGTATGTATGTATGTACGCAGTGTTGGATAACAAGCTAACACAGTTACCGTCCTGCGTGTATGTGTGTGTATGTATGTATGTATGTATGTATGTATGTACGTACGCAGTGTTGGATAACAAGCTAACATAGACACCGTCCTGCATGTATGTGTGTGTATGTATGTATGTATGTATGTATGTATGTATGTATGTACGTACGCAGTGGATAACAAGCTAACAAAGTCACCGTCCTGCATGTCTGTATGTATGTATGTATGTATGTATGTATATACGTATGTATGTATGTATATATGTACGTACGCAGTGTTGGATAACAAGCTAACATAGTCAACGTCCTGCATGTATGTGTATGTATGTATGTATGTATGTATGTACGCAGTGTGGGATAACAGGCTAATATAGTTACCGTCCTGCGTGTAATGTATGTATGTATGTATGTATGCATGCATGTATGTATGTATAAATGTATGTAGGTATGTATGTATGTATGCATATATGTATGTATGTATATGTATGTATGTATGTATGTATGTATGTATGTATGTATGTATTCTGGAGTGTTTGACAAGAGGCTGACGTAGTGACCGTCCTGCATGTGTGTGTATGTGTGTATGTATGTATGTATGTATGTATGTATATGTATGTATGTATATGTATGTATGTATGTATGTATGTACATATGTATGTATGTATGTGTGTATGTATGTCTGTATGTCTGTCTGTATGTATGTATGTATGTATGTATGCATGCATGTGTGTATGTGTAGGAATATAGGTAGGTAGGTAGGTAGGTAGGTAGGTAGGTAGGTAGGTAGGTGGGTAGGTAGGTGGGTAGGTAGGCGGGTAGGTGGGTGCGTATGCATGTACATTGTATGTATGTATGTATGTATGTATTTATGTATGTATGTATGTATGTATGCATGCATGTATGCATGCATGTATGTTATGTATGTATGTGTGTATGTATTATGTATGTATGTGTGTATGTATGTGTGTGTATGTATGTATGTATGTGTGTATGTATGTATGTATGTATGCATGTATGTATGCATGTATGTATGTATATAGGTATGTAGGTAGAGGTAGGTAGGTAGGTAGGTAGGTAGGTAGGTAGGTAGGTGTCGTCTGTCTCCGTTTGTCTGTGTATGCGCGTATGTATGTATGTATGTATGTATGAATGCATAAATGTATGTATTTGCAAGATATTGCACACATTTTCACTTGTCACGTGTCCTTTGCAACCATTATTACCACTGAATTTTCCGCTGAAACAAGAAGTACAGTGGTGCTTCCACTATTCTATTCTAACCATAGTTTTGCATGCGTATGCTGTAGTGAACATGCTATTTCCTGTCAATCCATGGAAACCAAAAAAACGTACCTTTTCGATCAACGTACCTCCACGACCACATGCTGTGGCGAGATAAGCTGAGATGTTGACAATGTTTGGAGCCGCAAACGACAAACAAGAGAGGAGAGTCACGTGTAGTTACCTGCTTGGTCAACTGCTCCGGCGGGTTCGCCATCTCAAGGTAATCAGCAGCCCGCCCAGTTTTCAGAGGACTGGAGGAGGAATGTGTTCGCCTATTGGCTCGGCCGGCTGCGAAGCATCTGTTGCCGTCTTTGACCGGCGGTTGCCGAATTGCAAACGCAAAAAAGCAAGGGTGAAGAAATTTCCACTTTCGGACCAACACCACGAATCCTTCTTCTCATCTAAACGAAGCTTGGTGTGACAGACAAGCAGACTCACTCACGTTAAATAATTTTTTTCCTTTTTCATTCCACGTTGTGCCGAGGATTTCCACAACTCCGACTTCCGTTCCTTTGATCGCATGCTCCCATTACAAACAACCTCGCACATACCATGTTTTTTTTTGGTTTTATTCATTTTCCGTACTTTATTCTGGGTTATTTTCCTGCTGTGCAGAAAAGAAGCAAACATGGGAGCAGCAGTAAGCAAAGAAAACATTACCTCCACCAACACTGCGGTCTCAGTCTTCTTTGTCTTGCATACAGAAAACAAATATAGATATACTGACACTCTCCTCCGATTGTAGACTGATTGTCTCAGATTCTTCTTTGGCTTGTAGTCAGGTAAATAAATTAACATATGCATACATGCTGGCATATGTACATGCGTACACACACGACTACATGCGTACCTACCTACCTACCTACCTACTACATACATGCATACATGCATACATGCATACGTACATACATACATACATACATACATACATACACATACATACACATACATACATACATACATA
>WBZZ01006819.1:25000-37500 GCA_019918135.1 Paulinella micropora | reverse complement strand
CTCAAATAGGCCATCTCTCCAAACAGACGGGAAAGCCTTGCGTAGATCGACGAACAGGACATACGACTCCCGCTTCTGCTGCTGACGCCCCTTCAACCTCTGCCAAAGGGTAAAGACCTGATCCGTAGTGCGACGCCCCGGGCGGAAGCCTCCCTGCTCTGGACGTAGCTTATCCGGGCCATCCACGAAGAGCGTTAGACGAGTAGCTAATAAGGACAGATACAGCTTACCAAGGCAACTAATAATCGAGATATCCCTCCAGTTGTCAGGATCCGTAGGATCCCCACCCTTGGGGATATTGACGATGATTCCCTTGCCCCAAGCTTTTGGAGTCCTCTCGGCTTCTCGAATCCAGTTGAAGTACTGCGTTAAGTAGCCATTGATGTAGGCGCCGCCATACTTGAGCATCTCGTTCTTCACTTTGTCCTCGCCACAAGCTTTGTGGTTATTCAGGGCACGTTGCCTTGCAAGGACCTCCTCTTGCGTGAACGGCTTGTCCAGCTCTTCGCAAGTGTCTTCACCTACTTCGTGCTCCTTCATAGCCCGGGCCACCTCATCTCTGAAGCGATCGTTCCAGTGGAACTGCCGCTTAGCTTCGGCTTCCTCCCACTCCAGCGAGCCTGCTTCTGCACAGCACTCCACCACAACAGCCGCACTTGCCGGATTTTCCCGTGGCTTCACCGAATTTCTCCGAAATTCCTCCCACCGAGCGACCTTTTCCGGCAGCGTACACGCCAGTGAGCCATCCTCCCTTTGCACCGGCGCGGAGACCTTCGTTCTGCGTGCCCCGCCAAGCCGCTTCGCGAGTAGCCAAAAGCGCTTTGAGGATTGTTCGCGTTGACATTTGACCGCTTCTTCCTGCACTTGCTTGAAGGAGGCGGACTTCTTGGCCCGAGTTGCCTTCCGAATTTGCTTGCGGAGCCGTAGCCAATTCAGACGGGCTTCCGCATTCGATTCATCCCTCCTGTATGCTGCGTAGGCCTCCCGGCGCTGCTGAATGAGCTCCTTTAGCTCCCCGTCGAACCAATTGTTGGTGAAACGGGGTCGTATACATCTGGAGCCAAGGACCCGGTGCGCCGCCATTCGGAAGGACTGCGCCACTCGCTCGGTGACGTCATCTACCACCCGTTGGCTGTCGGCACCACCCGATAGGTCAAGCTCAGGCAGCTGATGCACTCCAAGCTTCTGTAGGCAATGCTGGAATACGTCATCGAACTTGTCGCGTAGATAATCCAGCGCTTGCTTCGCAGCGTGATCATTACCCGAGACACCAGCACCAATAAGCTTATCAACACGAAAGGACCTGTAAGGTTTCGCAGCCCGCTTTGGCCGGCGCTGGCCGCTCCACGTCAGTTCGGCCCATACTGCCTTGTGGTCCGTATCAAGATCATCTTCGCATACTCCGAACTTTGCTCCAGATGCCAAGCCAGGCGACGCGCAGATGTAATCGAGGAGGTGCTTGCCTATGCCCATGCCGCGCTGCTCACGCCGGGACCACCAGTAGGACCCTTCCACTGGCCACGAGAAGCCGCTCAGATTTCGCAGGCCCGTAGCGACGAGGACAGCCGCGAGTCTCTTGCCGTTCTCCGAACGTACCGGTGCTCCCTTATCATCGACCTCCCCGTGTTGACCGACGATGCCCTCCTCTTTTCGGCTGCATGCCGGCCCGAGCTTCGCGTTGGCATCCGCCACCGTGACCACAAGACCTTTGGCTCCAAAAAAAGCTATAGCTGCCTGCCAGGCCGCATACGCCTCTGACGACTCTTCTTCCTGCGTTTCCTGGGGAAAGTAGCCGTTGCCCACATAGATATCCTGAGCGCCGGCAACACCCGAGGCGATACGCAGCCACACTTGCTGCCGGTGGTCGACGGGGGCTGACACCAGGTTGCAATACGGACCAAGGAAGTTAGCCACCGCGAATAGAACCCCACCCTTGCAGCGATTTTTCTCGCTGACCTCCGCAGGTTTTCCAAAAATCCGGAATCCATCCAGGCTGCATTTGGAAAGTTGCTTCTTGCCCATGCGGTGCTCCTGAGCCCCGATGACTAGCCAGCCCTCGTGCTTGTAGAATGATGCCCATTCCGCCGTGCCTACGTTGTCGTATCCCGTTTTACCCTGCCAGTTGTGACTCGCGACGAGTAGCTTGAAGCCGGTATCGAACTGCTTGGAGCGGTGCTTCTTGGCTCGTTTCCGGACCCGACGGCCGCGCTTGGCTTCCGCCCTCGTGCTGCCCCCCTCTGCAGGTGCTTGCGCAGGTTGGTCCCCCACTGCACTGGCCGCCGAATGCAGGGGCACCACATGCACATCAGCACACTCAGACACACACTTAGGTGCATCGGCAGCCAATTCCGAAGACACCACCTGCACATCATCGACACATTCTTCATGCAGAGGCAAGACGCGATATCCCGTCGCAGCTTCCTCCTTCCGGACCGCCGCTTCCCCACGCAGATGGATGCGAATAAGCCTTCGGACACGTTCCCTGTCCCTGAACCTGCGCCCAAGGGCCACATTGACCCCTCTGCCGAAGAATTTGAGATGTTTGAGTTGCTGCAACGCCGTCTGCCTGCTGGCATCGTCCTCGTAGACCAGCTCCAGGTGACGAGACATTCGCTGGCCTTGCCACTCCATTACCGGGACCACCAGACCAAGACCGCTCATTTTGGAGGCGATCTCCTGTAGATTGGCGCGTTCTGAGAGCCCCCAGACAATCAGATTACGCCCGTCCTTGTCGTACCGATCTACCCGCCGGTACCGTCGAGGCGGCGGTGCCATCTGCCATATAGCGCCGCTCGCCTTATGTTGAAGCGCCGACCCGTGTGCCAGGTTTGGGGAGGAAGGATGAGGCGCAGCTAAGATAGCCTCTCCACGTGGTTCAGGAATTCCGTCATATACGCGAGCCCTCATCCTCCCATCCTGGGACATCGGGCCAGAGCCCGTCGAAGAGGCATTCCCACGGGGATTGTCCAGGTCTTCGGCGATTCTACCTTGTCCCATAAGGGCCACAGTGGTAGCTCCGTGCTTCGCGTATTTGTAATCCATTGAGAGTAGTAGACGGCCAATGTCGCTGGCCATCACCGCCGCGCCTCTTTACGCCGAGGAAAGCGCCCGTCCATACAAATAGCATCGGCGGTATCTGCAACACACACTACACGCATTTCCGCCGGTGTCACTGGACGCTGCCGCGTCGCTTCGTGCCCTTCGGCGCCCGCCAGCACCCCCCAGCGTCGCCAGAACCTGCCTCACGCACTACACACACTCTCCATCGCATCGCCAACGCCTCTACTCTCATGCCTTATGGACTTTCAGCTGCTCCTAACAATACACATCATGAGGTACGGGTGTCCCCGAGTGGAGCCAGATCGGACGGCGTGCCGCTGAAACTCCTTCCCCCACGTGGGTATAGAAGGCGCGAACCTAGCGGTACCTATAGGGTCTTACAGACAAGTATAGTAATCCCAGCCGAAGCTGCTCAGTTAGAAATGCAACGGTGGAGGGTGTGAATGCATGGGGCAAGGCACGGCAACGCAGCAAGGCACTGGCAGGCATTGGGACCGACTGAAGCCCCTCTCCAACGTGCGCTCATCATGTGTTCCAGTTAGGCAAGCCCGAAGAAGCGAAGATAGGGAGGAGACAAAACCCAGATAGGATGAAGATAGGATTAACATGAAGCCGAAATGGAGCCGAGTTGGAACAGGTCAACTCGGCCCCATCTCGGTTCAATGTGAATCCTATCTTCAACCCATCTCGGTACTGTTTCCTCCGAATGCTCACCTCAACAAGATCACCAAACCGGAACTGGAAGCCCCCAGGCATTTACTCGGCAGGAAATTCGGCGAAAATGGGCTAACCAGGAAACCAGACCCAAACCAACAGCCAAGAAAAACGAGCCAACCAACAATCCAACAGACAACCCCACAACCTGCCTGGCCGAACCCCTACCGAGTAAATGCCCAGTTGAGAGTTGCGCATATCCCGGTGACCGCCCTCCCCAAGCGGTCACCTTCGTGGGGAGAGGCCCAACCACCTCCTCTTCCCATGGAGTGCCATCTTGTGCACCCCTCCAGTAATAATATAATAATAATAATAATAATAATAATAATAATAATAATAATAATAATAGTGCTTCTCTGTCAATGGCTGATGCAAATCTGCACATGCGCCTCCATCGTCTCACCCGTGAGGGGAGTACGAAGAATTGACGATAGGCTCTAATGACACCCCCGCACGGGCAGTTCCAACACTTCCAGACGGACCGGTATGTTCAATGAAAATACTGGTGGCACCGACGGGAATCGAACTGGCGACAGGGCCCAGATGGTAGAACTTGACCACTGGGCTATCACGGTGTCAATAATAATAATAATAATAATAATAATAATAATAATAATAATAATAATAATAATAATAATAATAAAATAATATTTGCGATAGACGTGTGATCGTTTGGCACCGGAGCACCTGGCTTTGCACGTCGCTCACCCGCAGGTACCTTGTTTGTTTGTTTGTTTGTTTGTTTGTTTGTTTGTTTTGTCTGTTTGTTTCAAGTGGTTGTTTGTTTGTTTGTTTGTTTTTTTGTTGAATATATGCGTTTATGTACGTGTGAATATTGCGTGTGTGTGAGAGAGAGAGGGAGAGAGAGAGATGCATAAAAACATCAGTATCAATCAGTAGTAAACTTCTGTTTTTATGCATATTGAAAATGTGTGACTCGTGACGAAAATATGTGAAACAAAGTGGTTGGTGCCTGTTTTCAGTTTCATATTTAAGTCACTTCCAGCTAAGCTATGACATCCTGGTTTTCACAGATCGCTTCAACAACACTTGATTTATCAATGTGTAGCGTAGCCGGGACTCATCAGTGATAGCATTATCAATCAGTCGTAAACTTCGATGCTATCATGAGTCCCGGCTACGCTAAATTGATAAATCAAGAGTTGCTGAAGCGATATGTGAAAACCAGGATGTCATAGCTTTTCTGGAAGTAACTTAAATATGCCACTGAAGTCACAGACATCAACCACCGACGGCTTTTTTTCACTGAACTTGTAAATTTTGTATTATAATAGACAGCCACTTCAAACGTGACTGAACCCTGATTGTGAAGGTTTTATACTATCAGTTATTAAAGAACGGTTTTTGACATAGTCAGCTTCAACTAGACTCATTTCAATAATATTCATTAGTACTGCTACCAAAATCCACAAATGTGGCTGCCCCGGAGAAACACATAAAATACCCGGCCGCCGATCAGACGGTCCACATTTGTGGATCATGAGCCACAAACGTGGAGGCCGTGTAGGCATCACCCCCCGGATAGCCGGTAAAAAGTACCCTTTTTCTGGTGTCAGGTGCACCTAGTTTTTTCCTATTATTTTCAATATCGTTTGGCCGGATTTGACCTAATGCCATTTTAACCTTGGTCTGTTGCCGTTTTCTTTTCGGCTTCACTGAGCTAATATAACGAGACATCATTCTCTTTTGGGGATTTGTGTCTGGTTGTATTACCGACTTTTTATTGAGCTATCTTCGGGGATTGTAACATTGGAGTCACCAGCACAAGGCTGATTTCTTTTCTGGCTTGTTTTTGGAACAGCAGAAAGAAAAATTGGACAGACCTATTAATATCTCTTCTGAGTAGGTGTTCCAAAAAACAAATACTAGTACTCCAGCACATCCCCACACAGCTCTTTTTGCAAAACTAGACGTCTAGGCGTTTGTGAGTAGGTGTCTCAGTACCCTCTCCACAGCCTGTATCTGTGTCCTCACAAGGAGGCCAGACACCAGCCCTCGTAGCTGTTCTTTTGCTCTCTCTTGAGACAGAGACAGAGTAGGCCAACAGACGTACAAACAAACACTCACAGTTACAAACAAACTTGAAGGACACGAGCGTAGTACTCTACCTTTCAAGTCTGTGCACTTTGTTGCCTCTCAAACCACACACATCAGAGTATTTTTGCAAATCTCTGACTGTCTTTCGACAATAGGTCTGAACAAGTGTCAGACGACAAGTCGACTTCTCAAGGAGTGCTTCTCTAGCCTCTTTGACATTATCTGTACATAGGTCCTCGTACCTCATAACAGATACAACAACAAAAAGAGAAAAAGAAAAGAGGAGTGGAGAAGGAGATCAAATTTTCAGAGAAAGTCGTACAGATTACTTCTTTCTCACAAAAAAAAAAACACATAAGACATAGAGGTGAGACGCTCTCTCTATACTGTCTTTTCGTTTTTTCTCTCTGTTCGTTCCTCATAGACGAACAGAGCAATTACGGGGTAGAAACAACTCTGTCTCATCCGTATTCCTTCAGCGTCCATGTCTACTAGGTCTGAAGACTGGCAGGAAGGAGGGGGGGAGAGTGAGCGAACCCCAGGAAACGAAGAGGAGTCCGTTGACCCTCATGCAGAAGGAGGAGATCTGGCACCTTCCTTTGACACAGGAGGAGCAGAGAATCAATTTTTTACTGCGCCTTCCTTTGACACAGGAGGAGCAGAGGAAGTCGAGGAGGAGGAGAAGGGGGGAGAGGAAGCGAGGTTTGTGGCCGAATATGGCAAACTAAGTAAGAAGGAGTTTGAGGAGAAGAAAGGGAAGGATGAGGCCTATAAATGGCTATACATTCCCCAAGAAATGCGATGGGGACAACCCTTGAAGAAGGAGGACATCTGTTACCCTCTCCCAAGGCAAGCTCTGCCTCTGGCAGAATTCCTCAGAGACGACGGTGCACAGTTACAGGTGCAACACGTCTCATTTGGGGACAATATGTCTTTACTGGAGCTACTCGACCTCTCATGGACAGTGTTTGAGTGTGCTATACTCTTTGAGTACCAGACTGGAAAGACTGTGCTGCCATGGAACACAAGAGCACTGGCTAGGTTGCTCGATCCTGGTCAGGACATTGATTCAATAAAGAGAGTGGAAAAGGAGTTTAAGTTCAGGAATCCAAAAGGACAGATAAATGTCATGGATGTGTCTCTGAAACTTATGGAGGCCAAGTTAGTGGACCTGGGTAAACTCCAACACACCCAGTTTGGCAGGGACCTTCACCCGGCCCTGAGGGAAATAGAAGGCGAAGCTGGAGGGGTGACGAGGATGAAGAAGCTGCATCGGCCTTGGTAAAGGATGACGCATGGAAGAGGTGGGTCTTCACGAAGGATCATACGATCTTGGAGGGGACGGCCGCACCACCCCCCACCAATAAAGCGGGAGAGAAGGAGTTGGCGGAGAAGGCCTTGTTCCTTCGGAAGGCAGCTGAGATCCTGTCTTTTTTTCATCATGCCCAAGAGCTGTATATCAAAGAGCTAGCGGCTGAGAAAGAAAAGAAGGAGATGGAGGCAAAGATTGCATTAGCCAAGGCGGCGGGAACAAAGGGACCGAAATATTCCTCTGGATCTTATATGGCTCCCTCGGGCCGCTCCGCCCCGTCAGCCCACACAGCCCCTTCGGCCCCTGCGACTAGCTCAGCGCCTACCACTGTCATTGTCAACACTAATGACAAAAAGGACAGACAGGCTATCATACAGGCCTTCCAAAAATATACAAAGTCCGATGCCACTGCTCTGACGCTGTATTCAGAGACAGCGAGTCAGAAGGACACGGATGCGAACCTTCGAGACAAGCTCAGAAGAATTGATGCTTGTATGAAGCAGCATCCAACGGACGAAACACAGGAGTATGAGGCGTTGTACACCTTGTTGGACCCATCAATCATCACACAAGGGTTTGATGTTGGGGAGTACAAGGCGATGAGAGCGGTAGAGGTGGCGGCTAGGAGAGCAGCCTCAGACCTGCAATGCACGGTGCCAGTTGCCGTCCTCTTGCAATACTTTAAAACTCATGGGTATCAGCACCTGTGCACTGGTACTTTGATTGGGTTTGAGATTTTTCAAGAGGTGAACGAAGGGCTGGGCATTGGCACGAGGTTGGCAGCGATCCTCACTGAGGTCAGCGCCAAGTACGGGCTCTTTTATAGCCGGAAGTCTATCATTTTGTACTTCCTGAGTGCTTTGTGTACACGACACCCGAGCAAGCTCGCAAGGATCATACAGTCCTGTCCAACCTTCACGGCGGTGAAGACGGCGGATTTTTTAGAAACGAATATATACGAGAGGACTGTAGCGGCTACTCCGCCGGGCGACCTGTTCAAGGAGGTGCTCGACGCGTGTTCCGAATTGGACACGGCCACCGAGTCATTCTCCAGTGCCGCGACACAGGGGGTTGGAGGTGCTCAAGCAGCACATGCAACTCGAACGGCAGGTCTCAAGAGGGGGAGAGATGAGCCGACGCCGTGCTACCGCTATTTTTCATACATGGCGTGTAAGCATGAGGCACAGAAAGGAGTAGGCAATTGCCTTTTCAGCCACGACTCTCTTGATGATAGGCAGCGAAATCTTTTCCTTAGAGAGCTCGAAGGCATGAAAAAGACCATGTACGCCATGTACAAGAAGGAGTTGGAGGAGGGGAGGTGGAATGCGAATATGGTCTCGGATGCGGAGTTCCGGGAGGCCATCATTTACTTCCTTGACAGAATGAAGAGAAGGGAGAAGAGAGAGACATCGGGCCGATCAAAGGCGCCGACTAGAGGAGGAGGAGAGACGAGAGGATCGTCACGAGGGTCCCGAGGGACACCAAGAGGGGCGGCACCACGAGGACAAGGCTTTCGTGGAAGGGGAGGACGGACCCCAGCGCGCCCTCCCAGAGGACACGGATACTGGAATTATAGCACCAGTTCCAGCTCCAACTACCCCCAGCAAGCTTATACCGCTACGGAGGGGGGACGTCAAGACGAAGACACCGGCTCAGGTGAGCGTGTTGTCGTCGTAGACTGACGGGAGGAGAAGAGAGAGGAAAAGAAGAGAGAGAAGGAGATAAAAACTGTTCTTTTTAATCCGACAGTCACAGTTATGCCTACTGTTGCTGAACAGGATACGAACGGTTCCGTTCCTCCTAGACGTGAAGGTGAAGGCACACAGCCTCACAAGCCTCAAGGTAAGCACTTGCTAGTTCATCCTTCGAGAGCTAATATGATAAATGATGCGAATAGGAAGGCGAAGAAGGCGATGGAGGAGAGGAAGCCGAAACCAAAGGCTAGGTCTCCTCCTACGAAGAAACAGCGGACCGTACCCCCGCCAAAGGACTCAATAGTCTCTGCTATAGACACGAGTACACTCGGTGTACCAGACTCTGTCCAAAAGACACTCGAGATACCGGAAGCCCCGGAGACTCAAGAAGTTAAGTTGGCGGAAAAGGGGGGAGAACGAGAAGAGGACAAGGAACTTGAGCTTAGACTCAAAACCCTAGAACGAAAAATTCATGTGCTAGCGGCTAGTTTACATAGACCAGACGCGCTATGCTACACTGACCTCTTTTGTGAAACTTTACAAACCACATTAAAAGTTGGTAATGATACGATGGCGAATATTAATATTGTCGGCCAGAAGTTTTTGAATAGTCACCGGACATGGGTGGACAAAAACATTAGAAAAACAAAGGGGACCCTAAAAGGGGTAGGCAGCCGTACGGAAATTACGGGCATCGTCACATTAATTTTCAAATTGAAATCCGGTCGAGTATATCGTGCGGACCTCTATGTTGTCCCCGATTACCACGGTTCAATCCTGCTGTCGTATGACCAATTGGCTACGATGGGGGCTGTGATCGATTGCGCCGCACGGCGGGTGATTTATGGAGTGAAGAATGGAGAGGAGGAGGATATTAATCCGATGACTGCTACTAACTCATACGAGGCTATTGAGCTGAGTCTAGCAACGGAGAGGAAAAAGTTGGCCTTCGTACATGAGGCAACTGAAGCCTATGTACACCCCTATGTCACAGTGCCGGAGGAACTGACCTGGACCGACAATTGGGAGACGGAGATGCAGGCGTATACGGTTACGATTCCCGCATGGGACAGAAAGTCTATTGATGACTTAGTCGTAGCGCGTAATGAGGAGATAATATGTGTTGCGAAACAGTGCCCGTCGTTGGCCAGATTCGCAGAAGGTGGCGGGGCAGATGTCCATATTACTAATGGCTACTGTTACCATGCGAAGGTGTCAGATGAGAAGAGAGAGGCGTTTGTGCCAAGGAGGAAGGGGCGTATCCCCGATACTCCAGCGGATGACATTAAAACTTTTATCACGAACTTTTGGGGCGATGTGCCTACCTGGCCGCGCTCATTAACTGAAGTGAAAAAGTGTCTACGGACTCTATTTGAGAGTAACAAGCCGTATACTGTCATTCTGCCATACAATGAGAAGGCGATCTGGGCACAGGAGATAAGGGACCGGCTTATTGATTATCCTATACCTGTTCCTTCTCGCAAGCAACAGTTAGTGGTGGCTTGTCGACTCGGGTCTCGGGAGCAGAGCAGTGCATACAAGCAAAAGCAGCTCAGAGCCCAGGACAAGTTGAAATTGATACCTCAAGCTTTCACATGCTTTGATGGTTTCTACACCCGTAAGGCTCCGATACAATACGCGAACCTTATTGATATGCTTGTCGGGCTGGGTCATGGTGATGAGCCGGACACAGTCACGTATGAAAGAACGGGACTAGACGATTTGTCCGAGGAAGATTTGAGTTTGGAGGAGGACTTAGCGCCCCTCAAGGAGCATAAGAAGATGTCGGAGGAAGATTTCCAAGCGGCGGCGCGGAAAATTTTAGAGGAAGGAGTGGGTTCGGAGAGAGAGAAGGCGTTTCTCAAAGCTAAGATGGAGGCGTACAGAGAAATTTTCGACCCTCCTCGGGCAGGTGGTGTAAAGTCGGATGACTTCACTGCTGTCATTTACAAGATACCGGGTGCGGAGCCATCTCCGGCACCACGGAGGGCAAATTTGAGCATACATGAGGCAAAAATAGCGGAGGAGAATGTGAGACAGTTGCTCGATGAGGACTTTATTGAGAGATCTACATCTCCAATTGTCTCTCAACCGAAAATCGTCCCTAAGCCAGGAGGAGAATGGCGCTTGACGATCAATTATGCCCGTGTGAATAAGGTGCTAGAAATCCTCTGCCGACCTTAGAAGAAGGCAGAAGGGTGCTGCGGAATGCTAAATTCTATTTGGTCATTGACCTTAAGAACGGCTTCTGGCAAATACCACTGGACGAGAAATCCAGATGGCTGACTGCATTCGTTGTGGGTATGGAAATATACCAGTGGAAGGTGCTTCCAATGGGACTCAAACAGGCCCCGGGGCTCTTTCAGAAGGCGACGCAGAAGATGTTGAGCGGTCAATATGACGACCAGTCGGAGGATGGCTTTATGAGAAGGAGAGGACAGAAGGCGGGAGAATATGCATTTTGTTACATCGATGACATCATCGTATACTCTAACACAATGGAAGAGCATATCGATCACTTGTCAGATGTCTTCATGCGCATCGGAGCTTTTGGCCTGAAATGCAACCTAAAGAAATGTCAGCTTGCCAGGACAAGTGTGACGTATTTGGGTTACGAGATTTCTCATAATAGGGTCTCGATATCGCGCGAAAAGAGGGAGGAGATCATGAGTAGACAGTTACCAAAGAATCGCACGGAGTTACACTCTTTTCTTGCGATGGCACAGTACTACAGCCAGTTCATACCCGATTGGGGTGCAACTCGGGCTAAGCTGGAGAAGATGATTGATTTTGGAGACTTTGAGAAGTGGGATGAGGAGGCTTTGCAGGCGTTTAATACGCTCAAAGATATCATTTATAAAGATCCCAAGGACGGCGTATTAGTACTTATGATGGCCGACTTTACGAAACCGTTCGTAGTCGACACGGATGCATCTAAGTTTGCGATTGGCGCGGTGCTGCAACAAGAAGATGAGGAGAAAAAGTTGCGCCCGATCATGTTTATTAGTAGAAAGCGGAGCGAAATTACTGCACGCGACAGAGGGAGGCGTTGGCAGTAGTATGGGCTCTCAAGAGGCTCAGAGAATACTTGTGGGGAGGACCTCTATTCACGGTTAGGACCGATCATCACAACCTTCTTTGGTTGATGAATCATGAACAAACCGGCCGTTTGGCGCGGTGGCAAGCTTTCTTGTCATGTTTCAATTTCACGATGGTCTACTTACCGGGAAAGCGAAACGTAGTCGCTGATAGCCTTTCCAGGCTAGAGTTTCAGTCGGAGGTGTCGGCTCTCGTATCATCAGTGGAGATGATGGACCTGTCCACGGACAAGGTATACGAGGTGAGCCACATAGAGGCGATGCAGATGGCAAGAGGCGTTCGTTATGACCGCACGGGTCTACGATATAGTCCTCAAGGCCCGGAGCATGGCATATGCTGTGAGGCGCATGTTCTCGAAGACGCTGAGTGGTCTTATGAGGCATACGAGAACGCGAAGGCGAATATAAAAGAAGAGGAGGAGACGACTGAGGTCTGTACTGAACCTCCACAGGAAAATCGAAGCGAGCTTGATGAAGACCCGGAAAGGGTAGGAGTAAGGTTGGAGGACGGTACTATCCATATCGCCTCGCCTACCGCGTGGAGGCAGCAACAGGCGACGGATC
>WBZZ01006819.1:7500-15000 GCA_019918135.1 Paulinella micropora | reverse complement strand
TCCGTTGACCCTCATGCAGAAGGAGGAGATCTGGCACCTTCCTTTGACACAGGAGGAGCAGAGAATCAATTTTTTACTGCGCCTTCCTTTGACACAGGAGGAGCAGAGGAAGTCGAGGAGGAGGAAAAGGGGGAGAGGAAGCGAGGTTTGTGGCCGAATATGGCAAACTAAGTAAGAAGGAGTTTGAGGAGAAGAAAGGGAAGGATGAGGCCTATAAATGGCTATACATTCCCCAAGAAATGCGATGGGGACAACCCTTGAAGAAGGAGGACATCTGTTACCCTCTCCCAAGGCAAGCTCTGCCTCTGGCAGAATTCCTCAGAGACGACGGTGCACAGTTACAGGTGCAACACGTCTCATTTGGGGACAATATGTCTTTACTGGATCTACTCGACCTCTCATGGACAGTGTTTGAGTGTGCTATACTCTTTGAGTACCAGACTGGAAAGACTGTGCTGCCATGGAACACAAGAGCACTGGCTAGGTTGCTCGATCCTGGTCAGGACATTGATTCAATAAAGAGAGTGGAAAAGGAGTTTAAGTTCAGGAATCCAAAAGGACAGATAAATGTCATGGATGTGTCTCTGAAACTTATGGAGGCCAAGTTAGTGGACCTGGGTAAACTCCAACACACCCAGTTTGGCAGGGACCTTCACCCGGCCCTGAGGGAAATAGAAGGCGAAGCTGGAGGGGTGACGAGGATGAAGAAGCTGCATCGGCCTTGGTAAAGGATGACGCATGGAAGAGGTGGGTCTTCACGAAGGATCATACGATCTTGGAGGGGACGGCCGCACCACCCCCCACCAATAAAGCGGGAGAGAAGGAGTTGGCGGAGAAGGCCTTGTTCCTTCGGAAGGCAGCTGAGATCCTGTCTTTTTTTCATCATGCCCAAGAGCTGTATATCAAAGAGCTAGCGGCTGAGAAAGAAAAGAAGGAGATGGAGGCAAAGATTGCATTAGCCAAGGCGGGAACAAAGGGACCGAAATATTCCTCTGGATCTTATATGGCTCCCTCGGGCCGCTCCGCCCCGTCAGCCCACACAGCCCCTTCGGCCCCTGCGACTAGCTCAGCGCCTACCACTGTCATTGTCAACACTAATGACAAAAAGGACAGACAGGCTATCATACATGCCTTCCAAAAATATACAAAGTCCGATGCCACTGCTCTGACGCTGTATTCAGAGACAGCGAGTCAGAAGGACACGGATGCGAACCTTCGAGACAAGCTCAGAAGAATTGATGCTTGTATGAAGCAGCATCCAACGGACGAAACACAGGAGTATGAGGCGTTGTACACCTTGTTGGACCCATCAATCATCACACAAGGGTTTGATGTTGGGGAGTACAAGGCGATGAGAGCGGTAGAGGTGGCGGCTAGGAGAGCAGCCTCAGACCTGCAATGCACGGTGCCAGTTGCCGTCCTCTTGCAATACTTTAAAACTCATGGGTATCAGCACCTGTGCACTGGTACTTTGATTGGGTTTGAGATTTTTCAAGAGGTGAACGAAGGGCTGGGCATTGGCACGAGGTTGGCAGCGATCCTCACTGAGGTCAGCGCCAAGTACGGGCTCTTTTATAGCCGGAAGTCTATCATTTTGTACTTCCTGAGTGCTTTGTGTACACGACACCCGAGCAAGCTCGCAAGGATCATACAGTCCTGTCCAACCTTCACGGCGGTGAAGACGGCGGATTTTTTAGAAACGAATATATACGAGAGGACTGTAGCGGCTACTCCGCCGGGCGACCTGTTCAAGGAGGTGCTCGACGCGTGTTCCGAATTGGACACGGCCACCGAGTCATTCTCCAGTGCCGCGACACAGGGGGTTGGAGGTGCTCAAGCAGCACATGCAACTCGAACGGCAGGTCTCAAGAGGGGGAGAGATGAGCCGACGCCGTGCTACCGCTATTTTTCATACATGGCGTGTAAGCATGAGGCACAGAAAGGAGTAGGCAATTGCCTTTTCAGCCACGACTCTCTTGATGATAGGCAGCGAAATCTTTTCCTTAGAGAGCTCGAAGGCATGAAAAAGACCATGTACGCCATGTACAAGAAGGAGTTGGAGGAGGGGAGGTGGAATGCGAATATGGTCTCGGATGCGGAGTTCCGGGAGGCCATCATTTACTTCCTTGACAGAATGAAGAGAAGGGAGAAGAGAGAGACATCGGGCCGATCAAAGGCGCCGACTAGAGGAGGAGGAGAGACGAGAGGATCGTCACGAGGGTCCCGAGGGACACCAAGAGGGGCGGCACCACGAGGACAAGGCTTTCGTGGAAGGGGAGGACGGACCCCAGCGCGCCCTCCCAGAGGACACGGATACTGGAATTATAGCACCAGTTCCAGCTCCAACTACCCCCAGCAAGCTTATACCGCTACGGAGGGGGGACGTCAAGACGAAGACACCGGCTCAGGTGAGCGTGTTGTCGTCGTAGACTGACGGGAGGAGAAGAGAGAGGAAAAGAAGAGAGAGAAGGAGATAAAAACTGTTCTTTTTAATCCGACAGTCACAGTTATGCCTACTGTTGCTGAACAGGATACGAACGGTTCCGTTCCTCCTAGACGTGAAGGTGAAGGCACACAGCCTCACAAGCCTCAAGGTAAGCACTTGCTAGTTCATCCTTCGAGAGCTAATATGATAAATGATGCGAATAGGAAGGCGAAGAAGGCGATGGAGGAGAGGAAGCCGAAACCAAAGGCTAGGTCTCCTCCTACGAAGAAACAGCGGACCGTACCCCCGCCAAAGGACTCAATAGTCTCTGCTATAGACACGAGTACACTCGGTGTACCAGACTCTGTCCAAAAGACACTCGAGATACCGGAAGCCCCGGAGACTCAAGAAGTTAAGTTGGCGGAAAAGGGGGGAGAACGAGAAGAGGACAAGGAACTTGAGCTTAGACTCAAAACCCTAGAACGAAAAATTCATGTGCTAGCGGCTAGTTTACATAGACCAGACGCGCTATGCTACACTGACCTCTTTTGTGAAACTTTACAAACCACATTAAAAGTTGGTAATGATACGATGGCGAATATTAATATTGTCGGCCAGAAGTTTTTGAATAGTCACCGGACATGGGTGGACAAAAACATTAGAAAAACAAAGGGGACCCTAAAAGGGGTAGGCAGCCGTACGGAAATTACGGGCATCGTCACATTAATTTTCAAATTGAAATCCGGTCGAGTATATCGTGCGGACCTCTATGTTGTCCCCGATTACCACGGTTCAATCCTGCTGTCGTATGACCAATTGGCTACGATGGGGGCTGTGATCGATTGCGCCGCACGGCGGGTGATTTATGGAGTGAAGAATGGAGAGGAGGAGGATATTAATCCGATGACTGCTACTAACTCATACGAGGCTATTGAGCTGAGTCTAGCAACGGAGAGGAAAAAGTTGGCCTTCGTACATGAGGCAACTGAAGCCTATGTACACCCCTATGTCACAGTGCCGGAGGAACTGACCTGGACCGACAATTGGGAGACGGAGATGCAGGCGTATACGGTTACGATTCCCGCATGGGACAGAAAGTCTATTGATGACTTAGTCGTAGCGCGTAATGAGGAGATAATATGTGTTGCGAAACAGTGCCCGTCGTTGGCCAGATTCGCAGAAGGTGGCGGGGCAGATGTCCATATTACTAATGGCTACTGTTACCATGCGAAGGTGTCAGATGAGAAGAGAGAGGCGTTTGTGCCAAGGAGGAAGGGGCGTATCCCCGATACTCCAGCGGATGACATTAAAACTTTTATCACGAACTTTTGGGGCGATGTGCCTACCTGGCCGCGCTCATTAACTGAAGTGAAAAAGTGTCTACGGACTCTATTTGAGAGTAACAAGCCGTATACTGTCATTCTGCCATACAATGAGAAGGCGATCTGGGCACAGGAGATAAGGGACCGGCTTATTGATCATCCTATACCTGTTCCTTCTCGCAAGCAACAGTTAGTGGTGGCTTGTCGACTCGGGTCTCGGGAGCAGAGCAGTGCATACAAGCAAAAGCAGCTCAGAGCCCAGGACAAGTTGAAATTGATACCTCAAGCTTTCACATGCTTTGATGGTTTCTACACCCGTAAGGCTCCGATACAATACGCGAACCTTATTGATATGCTTGTCGGGCTGGGTCATGGTGATGAGCCGGACACAGTCACGTATGAAAGAACGGGACTAGACGATTTGTCCGAGGAAGATTTGAGTTTGGAGGAGGACTTAGCGCCCCTCAAGGAGCATGGAGGAAGATTTCCAAGCGGCGGCGCGGAAAATTTTAGAAGAAGGAGTGGGTTCGGAGAGAGAGAAGGCGTTTCTCAAAGCTAAGATGGAGGCGTACAGAGAAATTTTCGACCCTCCTCGGGCAGGTGGTGTAAAGTCGGATGACTTCACTGCTGTCATTTACAAGATACCGGGTGCGGAGCCATCTCCGGCACCACGGAGGGCAAATTTGAGCATACATGAGGCAAAAATAGCGGAGGAGAATGTGAGACAGTTGCTCGATGAGGACTTTATTGAGAGATCTACATCTCCAATTGTCTCTCAACCGAAAATCGTCCCTAAGCCAGGAGGAGAATGGCGCTTGACGATCAATTATGCCCGTGTGAATAAGGTGCTAGAAATCCTCTGCCGACCTTAGAAGAAGGCAGAAGGGTGCTGCGGAATGCTAAATTCTATTTGGTCATTGACCTTAAGAACGGCTTCTGGCAAATACCACTGGACGAGAAATCCAGATGGCTGACTGCATTCGTTGTGGGTATGGAAATATACCAGTGGAAGGTGCTTCCAATGGGACTCAAACAGGCCCCGGGGCTCTTTCAGAAGGCGACGCAGAAGATGTTGAGCGGTCAATATGACGACCAGTCGGAGGATGGCTTTATGAGAAGGAGAGGACAGAAGGCGGGAGAATATGCATTTTGTTACATCGATGACATCATCGTATACTCTAACACAATGGAAGAGCATATCGATCACTTGTCAGATGTCTTCATGCGCATCGGAGCTTTTGGCCTGAAATGCAACCTAAAGAAATGTCAGCTTGCCAGGACAAGTGTGACGTATTTGGGTTACGAGATTTCTCATAATAGGGTCTCGATATCGCGCGAAAAGAGGGAGGAGATCATGAGTAGACAGTTACCAAAGAATCGCACGGAGTTACACTCTTTTCTTGCGATGGCACAGTACTACAGCCAGTTCATACCCGATTGGGGTGCAACTCGGGCTAAGCTGGAGAAGATGATTGATTTTGGAGACTTTGAGAAGTGGGATGAGGAGGCTTTGCAGGCGTTTAATACGCTCAAAGATATCATTTATAAAGATCCCAAGGACGGCGTATTAGTACTCATGATGGCCGACTTTACGAAACCGTTCGTAGTCGACACGGATGCATCTAAGTTTGCGATTGGCGCGGTGCTGCAACAAGAAGATGAGGAGAAAAAGTTGCGCCCGATCATGTTTATTAGTAGAAAGCGGAGCGAAATTACTGCACGCGACAGAGGGAGGCGTTGGCAGTAGTATGGGCTCTCAAGAGGCTCAGAGAATACTTGTGGGGAGGACCTCTATTCACGGTTAGGACCGATCATCACAACCTTCTTTGGTTGATGAATCATGAACAAACCGGCCGTTTGGCGCGGTGGCAAGCTTTCTTGTCATGTTTCAATTTCACGATGGTCTACTTACCGGGAAAGCGAAACGTAGTCGCTGATAGCCTTTCCAGGCTAGAGTTTCAGTCGGAGGTGTCGGCTCTCGTATCATCAGTGGAGATGATGGACCTGTCCACGGACAAGGTATACGAGGTGAGCCACATAGAGGCGATGCAGATGGCAAGAGGCGTTCGTTATGACCGCACGGGTCTACGATATAGTCCTCAAGGCCCGGAGCATGGCATATGCTGTGAGGCGCATGTTCTCGAAGACGCTGAGTGGTCTTATGAGGCATACGAGAACGCGAAGGCGAATATAAAAGAAGAGGAGGAGACGACTGAGGTCTGTACTGAACCTCCACAGGAAAATCGAAGCGAGCTTGATGAAGACCCGGAAAGGGTAGGAGTAAGGTTGGAGGACGGTACTATCCATATCGCCTCGCCTACCGCGTGGAGGCAGCAACAGGCGACGGATCCGGAGTTCAAGGAGCTCATAACGTTATACAAGAACCCTAATGAGCTTAAAAAGACTCCACAGATAAAAGATCAGATGAAGGAGATGGCGTGGAGAGATGGGCTATTGTGGTACAAGGGCCAGCATGGCAAATTTGCATCACAGCCTGACAAATGGACTCTCTGGGTACCAGAGAAGTTGAGGCGCTTTATATATGTCGCAGCCCATAACTGCCCCTTACTGGCACATCCGGGTCGACAAAGAACTCATTGGTTCATAGCGAGGCGATTTTGGTGGAAAGGGATGAAGGAGGAGATAGACAGGGAAGTGGACGCATGCATCCCATGCAAAACCACAAAGACACCGCTGAAGGCGAACTTTGGCCTGATCGGTACATTCCCGTTACACGCCGGGATGTTTGAATTTTTACACATCGATCATGTGGGACCTTTCCCCGAATCGGCAGAAGGGTACAGATACCTTCTTACCGCAATAGATCGAGCCACCAATTATGTCTGGGTTGTTCCTGTTAAGGACGCTACAGGCAAGACAACTGCGGAGGCTCTGATCGATAGGATCGTCTCGCAGATCGGAGTGCCTAGAAAGATATGTTCTGATCGAGGTTCTGACTTTAATAATGAAGTCATCGACAGACTATCTAAGTACTACGGGATGAAATGGCAATATGTTACTGCCTATAACCCGAGAGCGAATGGCAAGATCGAGCGGGTACATAGACCTCTCAAAGCCTCGCTTAAGATGTACTGTATGAAGAAGGAGAATCAGAGAGCCTGGGTGGAGCAGCACCTTCATTTGCCTTTGCAATGAACTGTCTACCCTCATCGGCATTAGGAGGAGCCAGGAGCTCAGTCTCGCCATATCAATTGGTTTACGGCCGAGAGCCTAATATCCCAACCTCACTTCTGCATCCAAAAGACACTTGGGCAGATGAGGATGAGTTGTTCGGGATGAGACTAAGAGCGAAGATGGAGGCGGAACAAATAGTTGCGGCGCACAGGGAGGCGGAGCGCAGAAAGACTGACGCACAAGGAGTGCGACAAGCGCACTTAGATCAAGTCCGTTTCCAGGTTGGGGATATTGTACTCTTGTACCATCCTCAAGTCCCTAAGGGGGTTAGCTCTAAGCTGTTTACCTACTGGAAAGGACCATACCAGATCATGGAACAGATGGGACCTCTGAATTATAAGATCAGGGGTAGAGGGAAGGTGCAGATTGTGAATGTTCGAAGGCTGATCAAATATGACCCCTTGTTACTTGAGGATGAATCCGTTGAGGAGGCGTTGAAACGGATGAAGGAGGACTTCAAAGAGGTACCGCCTATACAGAAGGAGGATACCTTAGAGGAGGAGAATGCCTATCGGGCACCTGTCACGGAGAAGGAGGAGACCGAGAAGGAGAGTAAGG
>WBZZ01006818.1:40000-45000 GCA_019918135.1 Paulinella micropora | reverse complement strand
TGCCGTGCTGCATGGGTAGCATGTGCACCATCTATATCTATATCTATATCTATATCTATATCTATATCTATATTTATATCTATATCTATATCTATATCTATATCTATATCTATATCTCTATCTATATCTCTATCTATATCTCTATCTATATCTCTATCTATATCTCTATCTATATCTCTATCTCTATCACTATCTCTATCTCTATCTCTATCTAAATCTATCTCTAAATCTAAATCTAAATCTAAATCTAAATATAAATCTAAACCTAAATCTAAATCTAAATATAAATCTACATTTACCTCTACCTCTATCTCTACATCTACATCTACATCGACATCTGCATCTCCGTGGTGTGCGGCGCGTGCAGGCTGTTGGCGGCCGAGCTGGCCAAGCGCGAGAGCAAGCTAGACTGCCTGGTATGTATGTATGTATGTATGTATGTATGTATGTATGTATGTATGTATGTGTGTGTGTATGTATGTATGTAGGTGAACAACGCGGGCATCACGTGGGGCGAGGAAATGGCCACCTTTCCTGGTATGATATGATATGATAGTATCATACATGCGTTGTGATATGTATGTATGTTTGCTGCCAAGGCCTGGTATGACATGATATGATACATGCATGAGTTGTGATATGTAGTGTCTGTGTACTGTCTGCCGCAGAGGCGCAGTGGCAGCGTGTCATGAACCTCAACGTATACTGCGTCTTCCATTTGACACGCGCCTGCCTGCCACTGCTCAAAAAGGTATGCATGTGTGCATGTATGTATGTATGTATATATGTATATATGTATGTATGTATGTATGTATGTATGTATGTATGTATGTACGTATGTATGTATGCATGTATGTATGCTGTGCTGAGGCGGCCAAGAGCAGTCTGGAGCCTGCGCACGTCATCAACCTGGGCAGCATCGCCGCCGAAGTCACCTACCCCGGCAGTGTCACCCCCAGGTAACTAACCCTTGTTCCGCACCACCTCAAAATTCAGGTTTCCGGTGCAAGAGAGCCACCCTAGGCCAGCTTTTGCTGGGGTGGGTGGCTCTCTTGCACCAAACATCCAAAATTTTGGGTAGACCGTGGCCATCACTATGTTGAGTCCAAGCGCTACGCACATTGCTTGCTGTTGCTGGGCCTAGCTACGAGGCCAGCAAGGCGGCAGTACACCACCTGACGCGCTACTTGGCCAGCCAGCTAGTCAACGACCACATCAACGTCAACTGCATCGCGCCTGCCATCTTCGCTTCGAAGATGACGCAATTCATGCTAAACGACCAAGCCGCCAACGAAGCGGCGGACACACGGCACCCTGTGGGGCGCATCGGGCAGGAGACGGACATGGCCGGCGCGGCGCTCTTCCTGGCCACTAAGGCCTCAGCCTTCACCACCGGCTCGGTGCTGTACGTGGACGGCGGAAAAGTCGCCATCCGGTCGCAAATTTAAATTGTGGCCACTGGCCCTGTGCTGGAGAGACTTGCACTCCTGATGAAGAACGGTCTTGAAGTGCTGATTTTGCTTCAGCTGCATAACCCAGCCAACTGAAAGCAACTGGACAGACCAGCCTCTGCCTGGGTCGCTTGCGATTCCTATATCTAGTTTAGCGAGACTAGAATTTGGTGTGCTGCTTTGCACGCCTCGACGGGCGGCAGCTTCGACTCGTGAACAAAACTTGAAGTCACCTGCCTGCCATCCCCCCCCCCCCCCTCTTCAAAAGAGCTAATTACTCCTCAGGCGTAGACCTCTCCTCCTCCTTCTGAAAATCTAGCTGAGTCCTTTCCTTTTCTTACGGCTGGTCATGTGCCTAGATGACAATGTGGCAAAGGGCGTTGCGGCCCATTTCAGAGCTGTTCCTTTGTGGTCACAATGATGGTCTTATTTGTAATTGTGCACACATCCATCGTCGTGTGATCGAAAGCCTAGTAGTAGTATTTACTGCTAGGCGTCGACAAGATTCCGCCCCAAATCAGTTCGCACTGCAGGTATGCTCGGACTTCAAGTTCTGTCTTTTACATATTTGCAAATTCTCTTCGACTTTCTTCTTCCTTCTTCTTTCCTCACTACTAAATAATCGAAGACTAGCAGCGAGCGAGGAGTGCAAACCCACCACCGGATGTGCGTGCTTCCATGCCATGAACCAGATTATGGTAAATTCAGTTTCACTGACTAATTGAAGGAGTAGATGGTATTAATAAACTTCTTAGTTTGTTGTTGTTGTTGTTGGTTGTTGTTGTTGTGCGCTCTTTGCATAATCTTTTCCTTTTTTCTGTCTTCCTTTTTTTTTTCAAGTTTACGCTTCATCTCTTAATTATTAATAACTGAGTCTCCGAAGTTCCATTTTATCACTTCGTTTTCCCACTCCTTAAGCGCTCAGCTCAGGCTATGAGTGACAAGTATTTTATTAGGTCAGTTTTGCGTAAAACTTGTAACTGAAAGAATACTTTCATGAGCTAAGGCTACGCCCGGCTCCTCATCCTCGGAGTCATCGCTATCACTCCCCCCTTTTGAGCCTTTTGCTGCCTCGCCCTTCTCCTTTCGGCTTTTGTCCTGGCACTTGCTCAACTTGTGCTTGCCCCCGCACAACCGGCACTTTTTGCTGCACTTCCCGGCGATGTGCCACTTTTCAAAGCAGTTAAAGGACTTTGGCCCCTTGCTCTTCTCGCTCTTCTTGCTTTTCTCCCCCTTGGTGGTGTCTGCCGGTTTGGGAGGGGTCTTCTTGGCTTTAGTGGGGTCATGCTCAAACCATTTGTCTGCCCATCTACACTCCCCCTGTTTGTCCCACAAGAAACACACCACTCTCACCTTCCCTCCAACATGGAGGTAACGGCAGGAGGCCCCACGAGTGCATTTCCCTTCCTTGCGGAAGAGCCAGCACTCGTCCTTGTGTTTCCCTTTTCCTGCCTTGCGAGCTGCCAAACCTTTCTCTGTGGAACTAGTCACTTTGGCACGGTCAAACTTCTTGTCTAGCTCCAGGGCACGATCTTGCACGAACCTCCACCAGTTGGCAAAGTCCCACTTGAACTGCTTACGGTTCAGTTCAGCCATTTCAACCAAGATTTGCCAAGATTTCTTCACCCTAGAGTCAGATTGCTTGGGCCCACTAACGCATCCTTTACTATTTACTACATCCGGTCATCGGTTGGGGCTGGCCATAATCAGCCAACCAGTCTCTCCTAGCGTTCAAGTCTACACACTGACCGACGTACTGTTGCTTACTCGTAAAGAGGAAGTCATTCAGTTCCTTCACCTTGTCATGAACATAAGAGGGGTCAGCTTTCTTGTTCTGGGCTAGCAGTCTGTCCCACAGTGCTTTAGGGTTTTGGCTAAAGGTCAGCTTCTCCGGATCAGCTAAGTCACGCACTAGGCTCTTCGCTTCACCCCCGAGCATGTCATAGATGATATTGAACACCCTATCCTTTTGCTTGCTCATCTCAGCAAGTACACTAGCGTCATAGGCTATCACCTGTAGTGTCAGTGCGCCAGCACGATCAGCACCCCCTAGTGTGGTTTTGACCTTAGAGGGGTCCGTCTGTCCTCGGGAGGCCCCACTCTTGCTGTCGCCCTCTAAGTCTGAGCCCTTCCCAGTTGACAGCCTAGGTTTGTCAGTGCTAGCATACCCACTAGAGTAGAGGTCAGAGGTGTGCCTGTCTTCATCATCCTCCTCCTCCTCCTTTCCTTCTTCAGTCTCAGTGGTTGTTTTACCTTTCGGACTGCCAAAAACCGGTTTGTAACGCTTGACTGGGGTTTCCTTGTCTTCCTCTACCCCTAACGCCTCCTCAAGGTTTGGAGCTTCCGGTTTGGGGTTGGGCATTGGACACAGGCGAGTAGAACCCTTTGGCTTTGTCCTCGAAGTATTCCTTTACTACTTCTTCGTCCAAGTCAGCCCAGTGCTATCTCTTCCCAGCTAGTATAAAGGGGGGCACCTCTCTACCCTTAAGCTGTATCCCTAATACATTTTCGCGATGTACATATTGTTTGTCAGCACCCTGCAGCACTTCCTTAGGGGCCTTAGCATTACAGCTTTGCACTACCTGCCTATGCAATAGGATACATGCCTCTTGAAGTTGCCGGTGAACGTAATCTTATTGTCTGTCTTACTCGTAGTCATTTCTAACCACCGTCAGTCTCGAACAGACACACACTGCACACACATACACTTACACACAGCACACAGCTATGCTCTCTACTTGCCAAAGATAGATAGGGTCACGCTATGCTTACGCTGTTCTGATGGCACAGACGCAGACAAGCAACCACACACGCACCCACACAGAGAGAACACAACAGAGGCCACGAGCAGACTCACACACACACTACACAGAATAGTGTTTTGCTTGTCCACACCACCCTTTACTCTCTCTCTCTCTCTTCAACCACGTGTGTTACCACTGACTCTATTGCTCAAACTACACTGAGGCTACCTCAGCTACCACCTATGATAGCTTTCCACCTACTAGCATCTCTATCTGCAAAGTCAGTTCTTCAACCTACCTAGGTTTGTAGTTGTTTGGTACAACCACATAAACACTCACCTTTCGCTCCTCCCCTCGTGTCCTATGCACGGTTCTTCAGAGCTCACGCCCTCACCACACCTCTCTCTCACTCCTCACACAGTCACAACAGCGACACAAGGATTAGATGCGATGATGTAGTACGAATGCGACAATAACTTTGCAAGGTAAGCTGTTGTGTCCCATGTGCCAGGAGTGCTCAATCCCCCAGTTACCACGGCAAACTCACAACTGGCATACTGCTCAACAATAACTTTGTAATGTAGGTTGTTGTGTCCCGTGGTAGCGGGTGCTCAATCCCGCCAGTTGCTACGGCAAACTCACAACTGACATACTACTTTGTACTCTGGCTTTGCAACTTGTGTCGGTGGTAGTGTGTGCTCAATCCCAACTGACACCACGTCCGACATATCTGGCCAAGTCACCGAGCTGACAAAAACACAACACCCTTTAGGAGGCTCACCCTCCCGCACTGCGCCCGTACGCT
>WBZZ01006818.1:0-25000 GCA_019918135.1 Paulinella micropora | reverse complement strand
GGAGAAAGAGAACCAAAATCCGAACCTTTTTTTTGAGACACCTCTTGCATGCATGCATTCATACATGCATACATGCATACATACATGCATACATGCATAAATACACACATGCAGGTACGGGCTGGCTTGTGAGCTGTCGTTCCTGCGCGTACTTGGTTTTCTATCTGAGTGTGGGACTGAGTTTAAACGGGAGGGGAAGGTGGCCACCTGCAGCAAACAAATCAACGAGACAGAGACGTTGCATAAACTGGACCGGCTTGCCAAAGAAACATTCCGCCACCCGGTGGTGCGGAGTTGTCATGCTTTTCGCTCTGGGGCCACGATTCGGCGAGGTAAAATGGGCGTGTTCTTAAACCGCTACCACGAGCAGCTACACACGCGACTACGCGGCACGAGGCAGCCTCTGCACACAGGCTACAGCAGACCAGTCAACAGCCGCAGCCTCAGCCGCAGCCAGTCGTTGATTGATAACAGCAAGCCTGTGGCTGATAACGCTCGCAGTCGTGGCCAATCACGAGTTGGCAACCCCAGTAGCACAGGCGCTGTTGCTGCCACGCCTGCCGCGCCATCTCCTGCCACTGCAGTGACAAACTCCATCATCTCCTCTACTAAGAGCTCTGTTCCAGAAGTGCTTGCCGAAGAAGAAGGACCCCAGCCTTTGTATCTCCTGTATGTCCACCCCCATCTCGATCGCTGTGATACTGTCATCAGGTGACCGGAGGCTATGATTGCTTTTGGAAAGAGACTTCCTGGGCTCGGATTCAATCCGTATTAATACTGAATAATATTAATATTAATAATTGATTTTTTTTTGTGTGTGTGTTCTAAGTTAAAAGTTTTATTATGTAATGCCCCCAGTGATAGCTAATACAACCAAACACAATCCTCAAAAGAAGAGAATGATGTCTCGTTATATTAGCGGCGGCTCAGTGAAGCCGAAGAAGAAAACGGCAACAGACCAGGAATAAATTTGCATTAGGTCCAATCCGGACAAACGATACTGGAAAAAGGGTACTTTTACCTACTATCCGGGGGTTGATGCGTACAGTACCCCTCCCGATTTTATGATGGAAATAACATTTTCGTCTTATAACATCTGGATGATTTCTTTCCGAAGTCATCATGATACCCGGCTCCGGGCTTGGAGAATTGTACTAATACCGTAAGCAGTGAGAGTCATATTCCTCTAGCTGGTAGTAAAATCCTTGAAGATGTGAAGTTGAAGTGACACCGTCATAGACGGGTGCGTGAGATAAGAATTGTTTCCAGTTCGTGTATTGCTGTGTTGAACCATTTTCCCAACTGCTCATGACCGATGATTAGATAATGATAAACCGGTCACACACGGACCTTACCCTACCTTTCACTTCAACTTGCGGTTTGCCGGGAGACTTCGTTACAATGAAAGCCAGGTTGCTCACAGCCACTTTAATCTGAAGGTAGAAACGGCGGCGCAGAACTGAACTGCAATAGAGCTAACCGTCCTAATCTAAGTGCGTGACCGTGACTAACAGTAACTGTAACTGATACTCAATGATATCGTCCGGTGCACAATGGTAAAAACGTAACGTGCACAATTGACTTGAATTATCCATTACGGTTACTCCTAATTATGACTTATTAATAGTAAAATATTATTAATACTGCGCATAGAAGTTAATCATAATTACGACTTAAATAGTAACTCGAAGTTAACTGTCCAACGGTTCGCGTGGCACACACGCAACACTGGGCCTTCGTCGCTCCAGCGCGAGCCAGGATGCAGCCGATGGCAATTATTGGTTGATTAAAATGACCTTTAACGTTATTAAGGAGAAATTTTTTTTCATCATCTAGTTCGCTTCAACTAAATATGACAGAAGTATTTAATACAAACAAAGTACTGCTAATATTGCCACATTTGGGGCTTAAAAACTTGAGTTGAACAATAAGTCCACAAGATCCACAATGCGTTTTTCGTTGATGAGGTAATACCCGGTCACTCACGGACCTAACACCTTAGACGCCGGTTTGCTGAGAGACTCCGTTAGAAGCCACGATACCAATCGACACTTTTAATCCGCACGTAGATAGCAGAACTGACAAACTCAAAGGTAATAATGAAACTGAAATAAAGTCCGCACGACTGTAATTATTACACAATGGTCAGTGTCCAATTCTGAATGCCAATATGGACCGTTACGTCCGTTACAATTATTGACTAGAACTATGCGGATAAATTACTTACCAGTCACAAAGTAATCACTAAAAGTAAAACGTAATTGTCCTACCAACGCTCCCCCTTAATTCTATGTCGATAATGCAAGTTATAAGTGATCAATACATCTACAATTAATAACTATTGCATATTGCGATAATGGCCCTTATTTGAGGTTGAGAAACTGAAATGATAGTCACAGTTTGACAACCTTAAGTCTCAAAACTGAAAAATTGCCAATCCTGTTCTGGTCTGCCTGCCTTCGCTTCATTGCCGTAATTGCATCTCGTAATGGCCTCTATTTCAGCTTGAAAAACTGAAATGATAGTCACGGTTTGACAACCTGAAATAATAATTTCGATACGATTAAAACAATAGCAGTCGGTCCTTACAGTATGACCCCTTCATCACGTGAACTGAATTACATTACTGACTCAATGAGTCCAATATAATTAGTTAAATTTGCCATTCCGCCAATAAAAAAAAAATAAAAAAATAAAAAAAACTACTCCCGCCGCACTCCGCTCCGTCGGCATATGCTCTTCTTCCGCTCTTGCCGCGATCAACGACCGATGGTGGATAATCCACGCGCTTCGTTCCCGGCGCTCGACTTCTACTTCAACGGAAGCAATGCCAAAAGATGCCGCTCGACTACCTGCGCAAAACACTTCCTGCACACTTCAAAAAGAGAAAACTCACAAAACAACAACATGAGTTGACTTTGCGTAAATTTGCGTACTTTGCGTGAGTTCGCAGACTTGAGATGTAAAATTATGGATCAAGTGTTACCATAAATTTACTAACGAGATATTCGAATTGGTCCTTAGGAACATGTTTGGTTAATACGTCTGCTATTTGTTTCTTAGTTCCTACCTTTACAAACTTAATCTCATTGTCTCTCTGTGCATGATGAATGAAATGTAGTCCTAAGTTTAGTACGTGGTCCTGACATTCCCCTCTCTGCTGCTAAGATAGTCTGTGCATTATCTTCGTAAAGCTCTATCGGCCCTTTCTGTGCTATACCTAACTCTGTGATGTGTCTGATAGCCAATCCTTCACGTATGCACTCTGCTGCCGCGAAATTTTCCGCGTCATTAGAACTTAATGCAATTCTAGTCTGTCGTTTCGATAACCAAGCTACCGGGTCTCCACCCCAAAGCACTATATAACCTGTACGTGACTTTCCAGTTTTCTTATATGCGCAGCATCTGGCCATAAAGTAATCTTGGGGTACGTCCTTCCTTTTTGTGACGATTTAGGCCCGTGAAATGCAATACCGCGATACGAACTTTTCAGATATCTGAAGATCCTACCTAGTAAAGCATAAGCAAATCCTGGATTTACTGTTTGCATCACGCTAGCTGCATTCAGTGCTTGATCAGCTCTGGACGTGTCATCTTAGTTAGAAACAAAAGTTTACCTACCAAACTAGGAATTGAATGCTTTCTAAGAGCGCTTGTTTCTCCCATAGGCTCGGGCTCATGTTCTGCACTAGGAGTGCTTACTGGTCTAACATCGGCATATCCTACATCCTTTAAAATCTGTTTCTGATACTTCTTCTGATGCAATAAAATGCGTCCTCCTTCCTGAACTATGTCTATTCCTTTGAACTCTTTAGCCACTCCCAAACGCTTAAGAGGATAAAACATTTCTGTTTACTAGCGAAACGGTCATACGCTTGTTCGTTAGGAGCTGAGAAAATAAGATCATCTACATGGAAAATACCAATGATAGCATCTCTTATTGGCTTGTCTTTTTCAACGAACATACATACATCTGAGTCTAGTAACCTGAATCCTAATTCCTCTAACTTAGGGGCTAAGATCTCATACCATCTCCTACCTGCTTGCGGCGCGCCATACAGAGCTCCATCTACTCTGCATATCATGCCTTTATGCTCTTCACTGTCTATCCCATCGGGTGCATAAGCATAAACAGGATCATGCATTCGTGCATTCAGATAAGCATTTTTGAAGTCTATACCGTATAGCTTATGTCCATGCCATGCTGCAAGCTTAGACAAAAAGAGTAATGAGCGATGCGCGGCACAGGGCGCAAATAATTGATCTGGGTTATAGCTAACTCCTGGCTCTAGCATATCTCCCCGCAAAGCTAACCTTGACTTAATGAACTTACGTCCTTTTTCGTCTAGTTTGACTTTATGTACCCATGTTAGTCTCACTATTTTTATTCCTTTTTCTTTCGCTTCCTTAGGGCTTACCCACGTGTAAGTGTTAAAAGACTTTAGAGCTTCAATCTCTTTATCCATCCCTGCTTTCATCTCTTTCGCAGTTAATCCCTCATCAACGATTGCCTTTGGTACCTTCAATGTCAGGTACAGTAACGCAGTGGTTTGATCCTCTACGATACTTTCTGCGGACATCTCGGGATGCTCTAGTTCTCCGACGGGTCTTATCCTATCTATCCGATACATTCTAATTTCGCTATCTAACATCTTTTCTACCTGATCGTCGTCAAAGACTACGAAGTGACTGGGCTTAGGCATCTTACGGACTTTAAGTCTCTCTCCCTTCTCGCATGGTTCTAAGACTTTTCCTTCTCTCTTAACTGATTGCCAGTTGTCTCCATATTCTTCCTTTGCCCATTCTTCTCCGAAAGCTACTCACGGCACACTAACTCTCTCTCCTGTCAATGTAGCTGCTTTTACTGCTGCCTTCTTTTCTGGAGGTGGTTGTGTAACTGGTGTCCTTACCTTTGTTTCTCGTTTCCCTCTCACTATGTTAGCTGATGTGATCTTGTCACTTTGCTCCGAAGTGAGGCCCTTTATGGGCGCGTCTCCCTCTACGTACCTCCTACTAGGGTGGTCTGCTTCGGGGCTTTGCGCCTCTAACGATGTGACGGGTGTTACCCCATCATCCTTGTCGTCAGCTAGTTCTACCTTCGACTCTGATGGGAGACCGGAATCTGGACGGTGAATGTCTTTTTCTTCCTGTAACTCCTCATGTTTGTCTAACTCCCCCTCATCTTTATGCTCGGGTTCGTCTAACGGCTGTTCTAGCTGTACGGTGTCATTACTCTCCCCCTCAGATTCCTCGTAGTCCCATCTAACTTCTCTGGGTGGATGAGCATCCTTGCCAACTACATTGTGGTTAACGCGTACATTACGCACATTTGTGATGACCTTTCGACCATCCCAAACTCGGTATAGTTCCTTATTACATCGTATCCAAGTAACATTACACGCTTTCCCCTATAGTTGCCTTTGCCTACCTGCTTTCCTATGTACATTACACCTAACATCCTATAGGCTTAAGTTGTCGGATAGCTGGCTTGTAGCCCAGACACTGCTCAAAAGGTGAGGTTCCTTTCCTAGGCCCTGTCGTGGCTGGTAGAATGTTATGCAAGGTTGCGGCTGTGTGTTCCATTTCCGCCCAAAACTGGGGAGGTAAATTAGCCTCATATCGCATGGCCCGGGCTGGTCCGGCTGTGATGTCGTTGACCTTCTCAGCTATGGGATTGCCATCTTTATCACCTGGAGCACTGGTCTTCCAAAGGAATTGTAGGGGTTTCCACCACTCTATAGTCTCAGTTGGGACATCGAACTCGTTGTCGCAAGTGATCTGTCTGACTTTCTTCCCTGTCTGCCTTTCAAACCATGCTACCGCTTGCTTCAAACAGTCTACAAACTCGTTCTTGTATCGTAAATAATAATCTTTTATGTACCCCGAGTAATCGTCTGTAACGCAAAATTTATAGTACTTACCGTGAATTGACATTACCGCCCAAGGTCCGGAAGTATCTATGTGCAAAATCTCACAAGGGTAACTCGCTCTTCTAATGCTATTAACCTTAAATCTGGGTAACACTTTAGCTTTCCCCATCATACAGGCTTCACAAAATTTAACACTATCCTCGCTTCCTGTTAATTTCTACCCATTGCCTTGCCTAATGCATAGGTCTTCGGTAAAGCTTTATGCCCACTACACTTATGTATGACGTAAATGTCGACGGGCTTACCCTTCTTACCTTTCTCAGGATACATAGCGTATAAAACGCTGTCTCTAGCTTCCTCGTTCTCACTTACTCTCGCTTGCTTGCTCTCACTTTCTCTCTCTTTGGGGATTCCCGCCCCGCTTACCCCGTCTTATTCTTATTCTCTTTCACTTTGGGGTTGTAACGCTCGTTTATGTTGAGGGGCTTGTCTTTCTCATTGCCCCAGCGATAGAGCATGCCAGGCGTAAGTCTCCCCCTCACGATCACGTCACTCTCTTTAATTCTTATCGCTTTAGAATTAGTAGTTGCCCATTTTGGTGAATGATAGATCTGTGGTGGTTATGGTCCATGTTTCCAGTAGACATAATGTTGACTGGCACCCTGTTGTCTAACAACATATCTTTCTTTACCAAAACTTGCTTTCCTGATCCATTTATTCTGTCAACCTCGCTTCCCCCATGTTTCGCACCACACTCTCTCCGTTCCCGGTGACTAAGCTAACGGGTTCAATCTCTCGGACGTTGTGTAAGATGTGCGGTGTGCATGCTATATCCCTGGACGATCCGCTGTCTTGAACTATCATCTTTTTCTTGCGTCCTACCGTCTCGCTATCGTCTACCATGAGATTGTGATCTTCCTCTTCTTCCTCCTCACTCCCTTTATTTTGGGCTTTGTTCTTTCTTTCTCTCTCAAATCTCTCCTCGTACATCCAATCAAGCTCTTCTCGTACCTCGCAATAGGATTTAAAGCTTATGGGAATTCCCGACCTCATCTCCTCGGAGGTTCTGGAGTGTTATAGGTTTTCCGGGTCAAAATCCTCACCATCCTCCTCCATATCTGAGTGTCAGTCTATCTCCCATCTCTTCCTATCAAACTCCCTCTTTCTCGCTGCTGCCTGTTCTGGACTGAAGAACTTGTATGCATCTCCTGAGTGTAGCTTCCGCAAAAGTGCGTTCAGTGTAACCCCTCTCGCTTCTACCTCATGCCAAATCTTCATAAGGTGGGGCATCGATCGCACGATGAAAAGAGCAAATTGATTGTCGTGGTTTTTAGCTAAGTCGAGTATTCCATAGTCTATTATTCCTAACAGCTCTGTGTAAAACTCGTTCTCTTTGCCGTCCGGGTCGTAACACAAACCCTCTTTCACTACTATCTTTTCTGCTCCCTTCGTTAACGCATATAGCAACCTAGCTATTGCCGTCTTCTCAGGTCTTGGATGTCCTTCACTGTGTCTGTACTCACACTCACTTAGCTCTTTCCTTAGCTTTTGCACTCTGAGTGGTTCTATGCTCGCTTCTCTATGACTGTCTCTCTTGTAATTTGTCGTGTGCCTGCTGCATGCTTCAGAAATACTTCGTTCACAGCCCAAAACACATCTGTCAACAGTCCATCTGCTTCTGCTACTCTCTCTCTCCTTCCTTGTTTGTCATCATCACGACATCTCCCGTTTCATCATCCAAAACACACAGGCTGTTCAGCTGTTCACTTATTCTCTTAAAGTCCTCAAAACTTATTACCTTTCCATGTTCTGTGTCTCTTTTATTGCTCTTCCCCACAGGTGTTTTATGTGTGTGTGTCTCGCTTGTCTGCTCTGTCTGTGACTCTACAGTGTCTCCTACTCTATCCAAAGGAGACGGACCTTGTGGTGCGATGGTGGCCAAGACTTGCCCTCACTTGTCCCTCCTATACGCTCATCAGCCTCATCAAATGCGATCTCTTTTCCAGCTCTAGTTCCGCCGGTCCTTGCCTCATTCCCTGGCAAAACAGCATCATTCCGCGAATCTGTACTAACGTTAACTCCTTCTTACCGGGTTTTTCGACACTTTCCTTGTCTTTTTCTCCGATATTTGCGGGACATAGCGAGTTTTTCTTCACGGGTTTTGCCGTATCTTTTTGCGAGATTTGCTGTGCACTCGCCCCCTTTCCCTCCCTCTCTCTCTCAGTATGCTTATCATCTCACTCTCTGACGGATAATCACGGGAAGGGCGTGGGCGACGTGAAGGGTCTTGTGCTAGGTCAATGTCAGGGAATAGTGGGTCTTGACGGGCATGATAACCACATAAGTCTGGATACACTAGCCTCTTTGCTGCCTCACCCGCCTTGCCCCAACTCCCCCCCTGTCCAAAGTTAATTTCACATTGTTCTCCCTTCCAGTTCAGCCCAGTACAACGAGTGGTTAGTGGGCCTGTGGTGTGACTCTTAGGAGTGAATGTAGTGGGACCTGGTGTTTCGTTCTTTGTCTGTCTAGAGTTCTGAGGGGGTGTGGGTGTCGGTTTCTCACTTTTCCGTTTCTCTTTCTCTTTCACTTGCGAGGGTTTTGGTTGCAATGGTGAGGATTGCACACGTTGTGTGTCTCGTGAGGTTGTGAGGGCAGGAGTGGTTGTTGTAGAGGTGTCGGGGTGTTGAGCACTAGTGAGAGTGCGAGGTGGAGGGTTGTGGGGTCTGTCTCGGAGTGTGTTTCGAGCCAATGGAGCACTCGACAGTCCCCCCCCCCCCCCCACGGGCTCTTGCGGGTTGATCTAAGGGTTTGTTGTCACTTTGCTCCTTTGGAGACTCACTATCCTCCTCGCCCTCTTGCTCTGCTTCACGAGCACTAATGCTTTCCCCACTTTCTATGTTTCCCTCCATTGCTTCTTCTGCACCCTCCATCATGACTAGCCCATACTCTTCTTCTTCTGAGCTGTCTTCCCCTTCTGACTTGTCTTCTTCTTCCTCACCCTCCTCTCCTACTTCTCCCCTCATAAGAGTGACTCCTTTGGCTCCTTTCTTTCTAAACTTTCCAGTCTTGTCTCTTTGCTTCCCCTTTGTGGAGTTAGAGTGAGCTGACTTTGGACTAGTTCGTTTGGGGCCTGACTTTTGTTTGGGGCAAAAACGCTTTGTGTGTCCAGTCTGATAGCAGTTATAGCATGTCGCTGTCAGCCACCACTCCTGCTCTGAACTATCACTACCATTCTTGTTGCCCTTGCCCTTCCCGTTCTTAGTCCATTTCTTCTCTCTCTTTTCTCCCTTCTCTCCTCCCTCTCCCTCTCCAAACAGTAGATTCGCTCCCTTACCCTCTCTCTTCCTCTCTTTCTCCTTCCTACGTTCCTTTCTCAGTCTCTTCTGCTTCGCTTCCCACAACACGTAAATTTCTCTTGCCGACTCTACCATATCATCATGTGTTGGCCTGCTCGCTGCTGCTAATCTATAATGATCGTTGAGGTAAGCGGGCCCATAGGCCTCATGCTCTGCTAGCTTCTCTAACAACAGGGCATTTACTGCTTCCTCTGGCTCAAATGGCTTCCCTCTCAGAGCTTCTAGCCAGTTCTTCTGCAGTAGATGTTGTGTTAGATACTCATCCATATCCTCTGTCGGTCTCGGTCTCATCTCTTTAAATGCTTTCTCCTCTATGTATCTCGCCGCACCACTTAGATTACCGTATTTTGCTTTGACAATGCCTACTTTCTCAAACATATGTAAGTTCTCCTATGAGCGAGTGGTCGTTAGCATAATAAACATAGATCCGTTAAACTTTATCATATGAAAATTGTACATTTCAAAACTATAAGTAAAAACATTTAATTTAATGAAAGAATCATTGAAAAATAGTAAAAACTGACTTCAAACCAATCGATTTCCCGTCGCCCACCACTTTTTCCCAACTCATTTGCGCCACCCTGACCAGGAAAAAGTGGCCACCTTGCCACCTCAAAAAATGGTGGCTTGTGATGACGAAAAATCGGAGTCAGTTTTCATATGTTCCCTGTATGCTCTTTAATAAATTTTTATATAATATCTTTCTATGTATGCTTATAATTAAATGTACAAAGTTTTTTTACAAAAAGGTAACCTTAAGCCTGCAAACAAACCGGCCAAAATCAGCAAAAGTAGGGCGTAAGGCCCTCACTCAGAAATTTTTTATTAAAATACAACGCCGGCACAAGTACAGAAAGTGAAGGAAATCAAAGAGACTATTTAATAAAAACATTTTGTGCAGAAAGTGCAGAAAAAAATTGAAAATCTGTAAAGATCTCACCCATCGCAGCAGGTAAATGTTCAAACCACATCGTTTTAAGCAAAACCAAGCATGACACGAGTGTTTCTTTTAAGAAAAAAGGAGTAGCTCTGTTGTTGAAATCCTTATTGTCGACTCCAATTTTCACTTTTCAGGACATAGCAAGTATGGTGTTTTTAACTGAAAAATGCTGTTTGCAAAACCCACTCTGCACTCATTTTTATGCACAAGTGCACAACTGAATTCAAATGCTATGTTGAGCAATCCTGCCAGAGGGTTTTTGCAGAGAAGTACGGTACAAAACAAAAACTAGGAAAACATAGGTCGAAAATTAGTTTGTCAAAATTCAGAACATACTCTGGAACACAGCAACACCTTTAATACCGTGACTGAAAGACTAAACCTCAGGCTACCTATTCCCAATAAAAACATTGAATTCTGTGCAAACAGCACCTCAAAATCTTGAATATTGAATGAGTTTACCTGCTGCGAAGTTGATGGGGGCTCTAACGACCACTAGAACCTACATATGCGGGCAATGAACGTTTTTACTGCAAAGAAATTGAACCACCTTAGATTCCGAGAATGCTGTTGTTACGAGAAGTTGGAACATCCTGCAGCGATGCACATACTGCTGTTCTTCTCCGAGTCTGTATCTTTTCTTCCTCAGCAAGTACACGTCCTTGTTGGTTCTTGTCATCGCTCTTTTCTTCTTTCTGTTCGCCCTATCCTCCCAAGCTTTCTTCTCTTCCTTTGAGAGGCCTTTCCAGTTGGCAGGTTTCTCTTGCTGTGTCTTCTGGTCTTGTGGTGTTTGGCTACTTCTCTGTCTCTGTTGTCGTGTTTGTTGTGTCTCTGTTTCATCTTCTTCGTCGTCTGATCCTTCCGGTGTGTCCACCTCGTGTGGCCCGGTTCTCTCGGTTCTTCCATTTCTTCTGCTTTTCTCATCCTGTCTCTATCATAACCATACTTTGTTCTTGCCGCTTTATGGTCTTTGAAAGCATCATGAAACATATCCCCGAGTGTTGTGCTAATCCAGTAGGCATACTCCTCTATCTCAGGCTGGTAATAGCAACTCTGTAAATCCTTTTTATTTCCGCTAAACACCGGAGTGTGAGACATCAATTGTCTCATGCTGATCGCATGGTGCCGAAATTCGTTTCCCCAGCGGCTCATAACCCGGCGTTGATTAGGTAATACCCTGTCACTCACGGACCTAATACCTTAGACGCCGGTTTGCTAAGAGACTCCGTTAGAAGCCACGATACCAATCGACACTCAAGTTTAATCCGCACGTAGATAGCAGAACTCACAAACTCAAAGATAATAATGAAACTGAAATAAAGTCCGCACGACTGTAATTATTACACAATGGTCAGTGTCTAATTCTGAATGCCAATATGGACCGTTACATCCGAGGCGTTACAATTATTGACTAGAACTATGCGGATAAATTACTTACCAGTCACAAAGTAATCACTAAAAGTATTAATAAAACGTAATTGTCCTACCAACGTTTTTAATAATAAACCACAAATGTGGATCAATTTGCCTGGTTAAGGGTTAACCTTTTACAATACAAACCTTCTATTAATAACGAAAATTAGAGAAAACATGAAGTGTACAAAAAAAAAACAAAAAAAAAGTCAGTTTAGATAGTATTATCAGGTAATACCTGTTCACTGATATTCAATCGCATGGCATATTAATACAATATATATATATATAGACAACCCTTATATATACAAATGGTCATTTGTATATATAAGGGTTGTCTATCCGCAAAGTATGAAAAAAGCCGTTAGAATGTGTAAAACCTTCAACGGATACAACGAAAAAAGTGTCCAACCCTTGTGAAAACTATCAAATGTTTTCTAAAAATCAACAAACTAAGCACATTTAGAAAGAATTAAGACATATTAAGCACATAGTCCATATTTTTACTACATAAAAATATATATAAACAAAGTTTATATGGACTATGTGCTTAATATGTCTTAATTCTTTCTAAATGTGCTTAGTTTGTTGATTTTTAGAAAACATTTGATAGTTTTCACAAGGGTTGGACACTTTTTTCGTTGTATCCGTTGAAGGTTTTACACATTCTAACGGCTTTTTTCATACTTTGCGGATAGACAACCCTTATATATACAAATGGTCATAGGGGGGAAGGGGGGCGGGTTTCAACGAAGTTGAAACGGGGGGTTGGGGGGTGGTTGAGTTAAAAATCAAGTGTCTTTAAGTATTCAATGTCAGGATTAGTGCTGGCTAACACATTGCTCACATCATGTTTCTTTTTGTAGTATTCCCTTCGGTATTCATTTATTATTGCTCTATTGCGGTCTAAATATTTCCTTTGTTGTTGCTGTATTTTGTCTTTATTTCTCTTGTAATATTCCCTTCGGTATTCATTTATTTTATCTCTATTCTTCTCCACATACCTCTTTTGTTTTTCTTTTATTTTCTCTGGATGTTTCTCCTTATACTTTTTTCGGTATCGTTGCTGTTTTGTATCGGTATCCATTGTATATACTATATACCGCTTATGTTTAACATAAATATACTATATACCACTTAATGTATAAGCACGGGGGAGAGAGTTTTTATTAAATACCGCTTCCTACATAGTGTCCAACCCCCCACGTTGGACACGGCCGACCTCAGTTTTTGAGGGTTGGACACTTTTTATTATGTTTTTTAAAGGACTTATATATTATTATTCTTACTATTAATACTTTTTTTACTTGTCCAAGGTGTCCAACCTTATATAAGAAATATATATATATATATATAGTCTCTACTAAAATAGTATAGCCTATATAAAAGGGTTTCGGCTCCCGAGGCCAAAGGGTCGGACAGGGGGCAGGAAGATGAATTTTAATAAATCTCCCTCTGCCCTCTCTCGCAGTCGTCCGCCCTTTATCCAATGTGTGGTGATGGAAATCCAGTGGAAATCTAATGATTAAACAATTTTGATTTAAATAATTAAAACAATATAATTATATATAACATGCCGAGACAAAAGAAATATAATACGCCCGACGAACGGGTATTAATAAGGAGGGAAAGGGCAAGTGCTTACTTGAAGGCACACCCCGATAAGAACCGAGCAAATGCCAAGGCTTACTACCACAAAAATAAGGAAAAAATTAAGGCACAGCGGAAGGAGCGATACGAAAAACAAAAAGAAGAATTGATAAGTTTGAGGCGATTGCGGGATAGTCTGGCAACAAATATATAAATTATTTTATATAAGTATATCTACCATAATATACTATGGACACTAGACTGCTGATGACACGCCCATACTGGGCACACGAAGATTTACAATTGCACATTGATTACACGGAGGGAAATTATTTTTTAAATTTAATCAATGCTGTCCGTTTTGTTGCCCCCGACGGCCGATGGGACACTAATCACTGGCAGGTGGCACGTATGTTGAAAGGTGGCACGGAGAGTTATTGTTGTTGCGGACACATAATTACAAAGAACTTCATAATCAAGCACAGGACGAGTGGTGCTGAGATGATTGTTGGCTCTCATTGTGTCAAGAGGTTTAATAATCGTAAAATGAATGAAGAGTTGTCGTTGCTAGTTAGACTTAACGACCCCAATGTTAAATTTTGTAGCCACTGCGAAAGTAAAAGGGCGATTTCAAAAAATATAATAGCACGATACCCGAACAAGGACAAATACTACCACACGACATGCATGCGAAAGGCCTTTTACCAATGCCCCTTTTGTAATGCTTACAGAGGATATGAACCATGCGACTGCTACAATAAAATGCGAAACAACACTCCCTTTTGGTTGCGGTGAGTATATATAGAATATTTTAATTTCATCTAAGGATAAGATAACATATGGGTATAAATATATAGAACATTTTAATTATTTTTCTATAAAAAAATCTGACCACTGATATACAATGACCGCCCCTATGTTGGACAATGGCAACTGGCACTGGAAACAGGAAGAAGCACTGGAGGGCAAAACGGCCGAAATCCTTATCAAATGGGGCAACAAACAATTTACTACTTTACCAAACCAAGAAGACTTTATTGAATTGATTGAAAAAACCCCCGAAGAACAAAAACAATTTTACGAAGTGTTGATGGATGGTAAGCCACAGCGAATGTTTGCCGATTTGGACGGCGATAACTTGAGTATCTCGCGAGAGAAGATGTATGAATGATGGAACGATTTAATGGAAAATGTATTTCAACTACTTGGTATGAAATACAACCCGAAAAAGGCCAAATACTTGGATGCTTGCAAGGGTGATAAGATGTCGTGCCACTTTTCATATGACAACGGCTTCGTATTTGCCAACTGCGACACACAAAAAGAATTTTGGAAATTCGTTGAAACCATTATTGAAAAAAATTACACTGACCTCTGCTTCACCTTTGAACGGCAGGATAAAAAAATTGAACTGCGAACCATTCTGGATATCTCCGTGTATAACAAGAACCGAGCATTTCGCACCATTTACTCTCATAAAGACGGGAGCAGTCGTGTGTTGCTTCCATACTCTTATACACCAAAAACCAATACATTGAAACTATTGCAAGATGTGGATATTGATGATTACTTAATCATGCGACCCGACGAAGCCTCATATTATAGTGTTAAACTGCCCGAATACACTTCTCTGCGACGATACCAGCACATAACCATTGCGGATGTTGAACAAATCATACTCAGTAAAGTGGCTAATGTGGAGATAAAAGAGCAAAAGCAACGAATGTTTATTTTAAAAACGAAAGGAGTGAGAAAATGTATCATAAATGGCGAGGAGAACCAAAGCGACAACTGCTATGTTGTGTGGAAACGAGACGGGCTTTATTTCTACTGCCATGATACGGGTTGTGAAGGTAAAGGTGTGCGAATTCATGAATTTACTCCCGCAATTGCTCACGATATCAACACTATTGATGACTTACGGCGACTTGGCCGTGAGTGTAAGACGATTGACAAATTTACGGATTTTCTAGAAACCGCTTTGGTATGGATGAACAAATCATACACTTTTGCCAACTTAGCAAAGCCAACCATAATTGAAGAATACATTGATGCTAGGGATAAAATGGTGTTTCGTTATAAAACAGAGACGGCGATGGAGGCCTTCTTCAAAAACAAAAAAATAAAGACTAATCTTTCAAAGGAAGACTGGATGGCACTAGGCAAAAAACCCACCACATTGAATGTTGTTGATTTATACAAAATGTGGAATATTCACCCGAAACGACGAGAGGTAAATGATATTATCTTTGACCCCAAGGCATACTTTGATGACAATAAAAAAGGGTTTTACAACTTATTCAAAGAATTTGCCGTCCCCGCCGACACATTGCACGATGTAAAATCATTTACTCCAGAAGAAGAGAAAAACGAGCCATTCTTTCAACATATTTTAAACAGATGGTGCGGTGGAGACCAAAATGTCTATAAAAAGGTTTTAGATATGTTTGCACACATTTACCAAAAGCCGTGGGAGAAATTACATTTATCTTTGGTGCTAACCAGCACAGAACGAGCAGGAAAGGGGATTATCCTTGAAATATTCAAAGATATTATTGGTGGCAAATATTACTTTCAGCCCTCCGATGTGAAAGAAGTATTGGGAGACTTCAATGCACAACTAGCACGGGCTATAGTCGTATATATGGACGAAATGGTGTGGGGTGGTGATAAAGAACGAGCGGGCACTATTAAGAAAATGGTATCCGAAAATACACTCACTCTCAAACAAAAATATTTACCAAATCTCACATTAGAAAATATCTTCTTCTTGGTGCTTGCTTCTAACGAAGAATGGGTTGTCCCCGCAGGAACAACGGAGCAACGATGGCTGGTATTAGAAGTATCGGACGAATTGGCACTAATGAAAGAAAACGAAAAAAGAAAAGTGATTGCGGATATTCGTGCAATTGACCGACAGCGACTGGCGAAGTTTCTTGCCGAACGAGACCTTAGCGCTTTTAACGATCGCGAGACGATATTAACAGGCGGACTACGACAGCAAAAAGTAAAAACATTATCTAAAATGCGGAAGTGGTGGTTAGATTGTTTAAACGATGGCCATATTTCAAGCGGAATGCCAGAAATACAATTTGGAGATGAAGTTTCAAAAGAAGTAATGTATGACATATATAAGTCAAATATTAATGACCCTCATACTTCGCAGACAAGTTTCTGGATGCAAATGAAAAAACTGATCCCCGATGCAAGGGAAACAAAGAAAACCATAGGCGGAAGGAGACCAAGATTTATACAATTACCCTCTCTGGAAGAATGCCAGAACACATGGCGAACTATTTACGGAGACCAAGAATGGCGATTTAGCACACAGGACGACGACGATGAATAAACAATAATACCTTCTGGTATTTTTTTTCTATCCATTATATAGTATGAGCACAAAGCAAAGTTATTTGGACGAGATCGCCAAATGGGAGATTGATAGCAATGTTAAGAAACCGACCATTAAATGGACGAAACCCGACATTGTATCATTTTATGAACAATACAAACCAAATGTTGATCAACATACGTAAAAGTAGAAATGCCGTCGGCCACTACACTGGAAACCATAGTTAGCAGTATGGCTGAGGAAGAGAGTGTGCCATTCAAAACGGCGGATTTAGTAGAAACAGGCATTACTGAAATCAAGGTTAATGTGGGCGAGGAAATAGAAAAAAAGGAAACGGAAGCAAAAGAAGAGAAGAAAACACCGATTAAAGCAAAGCGGAATCCGCCCGAGAGCGGGTATAGTTGCTATGAAATAATAACGGCACATTTGAAAGTATCAAAAGACCCGTTTAATTTCTTATATATGAAAGTTGAAGACCGCACCATATTACAGGAGGATATGAAGAAATGGCACGAGAGCAGATACGCACACATACCGCCAGAGCAACGCCCCACTCTTAAATATGGTAAGTTAGATTATAAGACGTTTTTCCGCGATGTCTTATCTCAACACGAGGGCAAACTCACGACACTAAAAGATATGTATGACAGGTTTCATGTGTAAGAGGCAGTTAGTGCTATGTCGCGCATTACATCAATATTGAAATATGAAGGTTTGAAAGATACAGGCTCCGCTGACGCTGATTTATAATACACTTCTATGGTTAATGGTGCGCCAGTCGCATACGTTACCAGAGCATCATTTGTTGTATTATCTACAATTCGTATAGTGCGGTTGTTGGTAGTGTCCGAGGGGTTTGGACACGTCATTTGCCACGTTAAATTCATTTGAACTCCGTATCTTTGGATTAACCAAACACAATCAAAAGACTTATAATCAATGGCTGTTGTATAATTTAGCACTTCGGTATAATAATCATATGTATTCGTGCCATCTGTGATATGAAACCAAAATTGAAATGTTGCTATGCCAGTCGGAGCGGGTAAATTCAAAGACCCGCGAAATGCTACATTAACAAAATAACCATATCCTAAACTTGATATTGTTTTGCTACCATATCCGCCCGTGCATAGAGTTGTGAATGTTGAACTAGTCATCCATGAGCGCATATCAAGACCAACATAAGCATTTTGAATGTTTCTGGTTAATGTCGGGGTAGCCACGACCGCGATTGTTTTTGTGTCAATAGATTGTTGTTCTTGCGAACGGCCAAATATATTCATTTTTTTGAGACTAAATATATATCTATCTTATATTATAAGATTTATTATAAAATAATAGAATTAAAATATGAACCATTTAGGAAATCCGTGGGCATATCACTATTACGGCTCTGTGATAATAGACGAGGATTTAGAAGTTGATGGAGTATTATACGGCGACCACATAGAAGCAAACTCAGTCCAAGCAAGGACAGATGACATAACAATATCCTCGCGAAATAATAACTCTTCTTTGTTGATATCTGATACTGGTTATGTGTCAATTAATAACGAATACGACTTACCAATAGCGGACGGCACGGCTAATCAAATATTAAAAACGGATGGGCTAGGCAACACTTCATTTGCTACATTAAATTCAAGTTATATAAGCGACTTTGAATTAGATAAATTAACGGATGTAGTCATAACAGGCACACCCACCAATAACCAATTGCTCATTTATAGCACGGGTCAATGGCGCAATACAAACTCGCCTTTTCTTAGATTGGATGGGCTCACTATGATGTTTGGAGATTTGAATATGGGAAGTTTTAATATAGTAAATGTCGGTAATGTTGATGGTATTGATGTTTCGGCTCTTGATAGTGCTGTGGTTAAATTAACAGGAGACCAAACCATAGCAGGAATTAAGACATTTAGCAGTATAATAAATGCTAGTGCGGGGATTGATATGAAAAGCCAAAGCATAACAAATGTTAACCTTGTTGATGGTATTGATGTTTCTGCTCTTGATACCGCAGTCGTTAAACTAACAGGAGACCAAACCATAACAGGGAATAAAACATTTACTACTTATGTGGCCGTAAAAGACTCAAATCCATTAAACACAGGCAAATTATTCTTTAATTATAACAATAATATGGGCTCTATCTATTCGTCGGAGGCAGGTGGAGCAACGGGCTATCCATTATCTTTTGTCGGCTCGTCCATACTTTTTGCTCCAACAACAGGTGGTGGAATGACATTGACAAATAATGTTTTAAATTTTAACAGCACGACAGCAATCAGCGGGCTTCCAGCACCATTCTATGACAATGATGCTTCAACAAAAGCATATACCGATACAAAATTAGCAAAGGACGGCACAACGGCTATGACGGGCAGTTTAAATATGGGTGGTTTTGCTATTACAAATGTTGGTAATGTTGATGGTATTGATGTATCCGCCCTTGATACTTCTGTGGTCAAACTAACAGGAGACCAAACCATAGCAGGAACCAAAACATTCAGCAACATAATAAATGCGAGCGCGGGGATTGATATGAAAAGCCAAAGTATAACAAATGTTAATCTTGTTGATGGTGTTGATGTTTCTACTCTTGATACTTCTGTCGTTAAACTAACAGGAGACCAGACCATAGCAGGGAATAAAAAATTTACTTCAACAATAGAAGTACGGGGCGCTACTGCTCCAACCGCTTTTGATGGTATCGGTGTTGCCTTTGATACAGCGACAAATATAGGAATGATTGCCGCACAAAAAATAGCAACTGCGACTTATTATCCGATACAAATAACGGGTTCGTATGTTGAGTTATATTCGGGTAATACTTTAATTATAACCGCAACTGGCACTACACTATCTTTAAATAACAACAAAATAACAAACTTAGCCACACCATCAGCAACAACGGACGGAGCAAACAAAAGTTATGTGGATACATTAGACTGACAAAATGTGAAACTAACAGGAAACCAAACCATAGCAGGAATTAAGACATATAGCAGTGGTGTTGAAATAACGGGAAATTCAATCAATTGAACAACAAAGGGCACATTTATCGTTTTCAATTCTACCAGTAATATCGGGTCAATTGCTAGTTTGGATATGAAAACAGCAACATATTACAACTTTGAAATTTCTGCGAAAAAAATAAGTTTCATTATTGACGGGACGATTGTTGGTTGGGTAAATGCTTCGGGGCTAGATTGTAATAGTAGCAAAATAGCCAACCTTGGAACTCCGACATTATCAACAGACGGAGCGACAAAAGGGTATGCTGACACATTGGACGGACAAAATGTAAAGCTAACAGGAGACCAAACCATAACAGGAAGTAAAACATTTAATGGGGCGAGCACTGTGATAAAATATCTAACTTTAACGAACAATGCAGATTTTAATAATCAAACTATCACTAATGGTGGAAATATAACATATAATGGGGCGAGGATATTAAACCAAAATGGAGGTGATATATTCTTTTCACAGACATCAGGAGATTATCAGTATTTCTTATTTACTCTAAATACCGCTACAAGTGGAACCGCTAACCAACGAGGTTATGTATTTACGAATGTAGCGTCTGATGTAAAAGGGGCGGGACTTTATATTTCAAAACTTTTGGATAATAAAAGTGCTTCGTCAGACATTGTCCGTTTTAACAATGCTGGAGGTATGCGGTTTTATGGTGCCTTAGATATGAACTCAAACAATATAACAAATGGCGGAACAATAACTGGAACGACAATGACTTCAACCGCGGGGATATCAACGACGACACTAACCGCAAGCGGATTAATCACGGCAAATGCGAGTATATCAACAACAACGGCAACCGCAAGCGGATTGATAACGGCAAATGCGGGAATTACATATACAGGCACACTAACATCAGCAACGAATACCAGTGGAGCGAAAATAGGAGTTCAGGGAATAACAGACGGAACAAACGCAAAAGGAATATTTCTATGGGATACGACAAATACGAGTTGGGGAATTTATGCAGCATCTGGTGGGGCTCTAAACACTAGAAGTTTGGCAAATGGTTTAGCCGTTTCAGGAAATGATTTTAGTTCGTATAGTTTTCGGTTTAGGGTTGCTAATGATTTTACAATGGGTTTTGTGTGGGAAAATTCAGCAGAGCAATTGTTAATGTCATTAAACGGGGCAAACGGGACTTTATGGACAAAAGGATTGATTACGGCAAATGCGGGAATTACATACACAGGCACACTAACAACGGCATCAGCATCAACTAATGGGGCTAAAATAGCAATTCAAGGACAAACAGACGGGACGAATGCGAGAGGAATATTTATGTGAGACATTGGAGATTCAAACTGGGGGATTTATATGAGCCAGTCTGGGGCAAGTAAATCGTTAAGTGGAGGAACAGCACCAGCAGGAGGAGGTGGAGGATTAACTTCTTATTCTATTAGATTTAGAGTAAATGGTTCTTCAACGAGTGGTTTCATATGGGAGAATAATTCAAATACTGCTTTAATGTCATTAAGAGCAAGCGATGGGCAATTATGGGTATTGTCTAATCCAATTCAATATTCAGACAAGAGAAAAAAAGAAGATATAAAGGAATGTTTAGGCTTAGATTTTATTAATAAGTTAAATCCAGTCTGCTATCGTATGATTGACGACAAAAAGAAATGTAGGACTGGCTTAATAGCACAAGAATTAGAAGACATACTAACAGAAATGGATATGCTAGATTTTGGCGGTTTTATAAAAGAAACAATTATGGTTCCGTGTCCAAAGCAAAGAGCGAAATACGAATTGAAGGGTGTGAGTGTTAATCCAGAAGATGTTAAATGTGTTGATAGTGGTGATGTCGGTTATGGTATAGGTTATTCTGAGTTTATTGCCCCGTTAATTAAGGCCGTTCAACAATTATCAGACAAGGTAGGTAATCTATCGCAAGCAATAGATTTATTAGAAAAAGAAAATAAAAATCTCATGAATATACTACAAGAAATTAGAGAAAATGGCTAATAATACAACCAGACTTCACAGACCCCCGCCTATTATGGATATGGATGGCGAACTAACTCCAGAATTAAAGTCTCGTGTTCTTGAAGTAGAACTAAAGACTGAGGAAAAAAAGTAGAGCATGAATTGGAAGATAACTGGTCGTGCTGTTGTATGAAAAATAGACCGACAGACAGCCGACTTATTAAATACTTATTTCAAATGGATATCATTATATCCATCATCACCCTTTGTATCGTAAGGCTATCTGAAAAGAACTTACCTTGTGAGGTTGCTAATACTTATGTCGGAATCCTAACACTTTTGATTGGGATATGCCTTCCATCGCCTTCTTCAAGTAAGAAATGAGCATTCATACAAGTGAATTTTATACCAAGAACTATCGCCAGCACACATTAACGGCAGTGCCTCATCAAAACCACGACACATATTATTTCCATTATTTATAAAAACACACTTAAACCCTGTATCTATACCTTTTTGAATACAATAAACACAACTTATATTCTTTTTTTCGCTTATCCGTGAGTAAAAGTCGCAGGCAGTCCGCGACATAACCGAGCACACAAATAGCAATATCAATAACATTATATATTATCTTTCTCTTTAATTATATTATTATAAATCGTCTCACGTTGCTTATCTGATAGCGGTAAGCGGTAAAGGATATTTTCAGGTTTTCTAAAAATGTTGGGGTTTCTATTCACCAAGTTCTGAGTGATGCGGATTTGGTCAATTTCCTTTCCAAGCCGTTCCAACTCTTCAAGTTGTCGCTCGTCTTTGCTTTTTTCTTTTTTATTTTCCATCCTATCTTATATTATAAGATATCTTATATTATAGCGGATATAAAAAATGCCACACGAAAAACCATTTTTCGCATACTATGGCAAAATTAAACGGGAACATAAGTTTTTGTTGAATGAAGGAGACGACACTGCATGGGCTGAAGGAATTCGTGAAGGTATCCGTAATCAGGCCTATGAGATGCTTAGAATGGATAGATTATTGGATGCTTCAACAAAGAGGGGGAATACTATGGAAGATTTAAAAGACAGGATTAATAAACAAGCAATTTATGTAAACATGAATTACGATGAACTGAAAGCACACCTTCAAGACGATGGTGTTGATATGAAAGAATTTGAAAGAAAACACGGAACTGCCCCTATGAACGAACAAATGATTGAAATGCGAAAATTGGCAATGGCTACCGATAAATATGATATAATGCACATAGAAGACAATATCCAGCAAATGAAGCGAGATATAGAACAATTGGTAAAACAAGGATACAGAGAAGAAGAACTAAAACAATTAACTGATAGGGGTTTAGCATATATGAAAAACAAAGGCAACAAAGACAAAACTCGTCCAATACGAAGAGAGGATAGAAAGCAAGCGGAGCAGGATTATAAGGAATGGAAAGAAAACCGAGAAGAGTGGGAGAGAAAACACCCAGACGATGCTTTAATAGAAGCACAGGTAGGCGACGAACACAAGATGCTTGTGCCACGAATAGGTGATGACCCCCGAAGTGTAGAAAGATTTGTTAATGCTATTATTAGAAGTATTCAGGAGATAATTATGAGCCCCAGACTTAATAGATTACTTAACCTTGCTACAGGTGTTGGGCGATATGGTGTGAGAAGGATAGCATGGGGACAGATATTGAGATTAATTGCCAACAATCCACAACTACGTGTAATGAATGTTGGATTACTTGGAAGAAGAAGAGCAGATGCTCTCAATACCTTTTTGCTGGCACTAGCAAGAAATGAAGTGCCAGAGGGTTTGCCTCCGCCTAATCCTCGTTTAATCGCGAGCGGACAGCAAAGAATAGATGATTATGTATTAAGAGAATATGCGAGCAGATTAGCCACTGGAATAATGTCTTTAAATGCGTGGGGCGCATTTAAAACAGGCGTAGAGACTATGACGGTTCTCGGTCTTGGAAAAGCACTTGGAGAAATATATAGAACATGGTCTGCTCAACCAGATGCTCTCATTAAGTTGGAAGAAGAACGAATTCATACCGAAGGAAGTAATTATAATGGCGGGGGCACACGAGTGGAAAGCCGTCTTCAATTAGAAGATAGAACTCGCGGTAAGTTTCCTTACATTCTCCCAGCAGATGCTTTGGATTTAGTTGCTTTTGAACATGATTTATTGTATGCTACTGGCGACAAGAATGTCCAAGACTTTGCCGATAAACGATACTTTGAAAGAATTACCAATATGAGTGATTATCTAACGAGTAATGGATTGGCTACGGCCGAAGTTGCCAAGAGTATTTTTGACAATTACAACTCAAGGTTTTCAAAAGCGGATATATCTAGAATGGCCTTAGAAGCACAAGGGAGGGCACGTGGCGGAGTATCTTTTTGGGATGCGATGAAGTTTTGGAAAACTATCAAAACCACTCCTCCAGATGCGAAGTATAATGGATTTATAGGCGATGTAGATAAAACATTAATGTCTATGATTGGTATTATGAAAAAATGTGGGCAGTTTTGATAAGGATGCAACATTTAAAGTAAATAAAGTGGTAAATCCCGCTACATTCAATAAACAATATGCGGAACTCGTTGATGGTTTTAACAAAATGGTTAAATCGCAAGAAAAAGCGGATGGTGTGAAAGGATATTCTCTTATCGCACCAGCAAATGAAACTACAATTAATAATTTTATAGAAAAAATAAATACAAAAGATATTCCACCAAGTATAGAAAAAGATATAAATCTTAGTGTTGAAGTCCCGATCGCATACTCAGACGATATGGTAGTAGCACCCAATTTTGATTTAATCGGACTGGGCAATAACTTGACTATACTTGATGATAAAGGTGCCCAAAAGAGGTACTTAAAGGGATTTGTTAAATCGTTGAAAGAGAAAACTGGAAAGAAAATTAAACTTTCTAATTATGACGATCCAAAAGTTGGATGGGAAGAGGCCATTAAACAGGCACTAAATCAAGGTGCTAGTATATCAGACGTAGCAGATGCGGATGATATTTTGGATAAGAGAATTTACGAAGAAATGCGGGGTAAATTAACTCCAGACCAAATGAAGCAATTGGAGGATTTAGAATTGAAGGATAGTCAAGTTGAAAAAACTAATCCACCGCAAGCAACACCCGCACCACCGCAAACTATGCCACCGCAAACTATGCCACCGCAAGCAACACCCGCACCACCGCAAGCAACACCCGCACCATTGCCAGTGCCACCAAATCCACAACCAGAGTATGAAGGAGGTGTTTATAAAAGTGGAACAAAACAGGGGCTCCCATTCTGGGAGGAGAAAGTTAAAGATGAAAAACTCAAAGAAATGATGAAAGAATACAAAGTTTCAGATGACCCAGACCCAGCAACAACACCAAATCAAGCCATGGTTGATAGCATGAGAAGCATTGACCAATTGGTTGATAAGATTATGGGTAAAACTCCCGCCGATGAAAGAGAAGATATG
>WBZZ01006817.1:0-5000 GCA_019918135.1 Paulinella micropora | reverse complement strand
ATTATTATTATTATTATTATTATTATTATTATTATTATTATTATTATTATTATTATTATTATTGACACCGTGATAGCCCAGTGGTCAAGTTCTACCATCTGGGCCCTGTCGCGAGTTCGATTCCCGTCGGTGCCACCAGTATTTTCATTGAACATACCGGTCTATTTCTGGACCAGTATTTTCATTGAACATACCGGCCCGTCTGGAAGTGTTGGAACTGCCCTTGCGGGGGTGTCATTAGAGCTTATCGTCAATTCTTCGTACTCCCCTCACGGGTGAGACGATGGAGGCGCATGTGCAGAAATGCATCAGCCATTGACAGAGAAGCACTATTATTATTATTATTTTTTATTATTATTATTATTATTATTATTATTATCATTATTGTTATTATTATTATTATTATTATTATTATTATTGGCCCTGTCGCCAGTTCGATTCCCGTCGGTGCCACCAGTATTTTCATTGAACATACCGATCCGTCTGGACCAGTATTTTCATTGAACATACCGGCCCGTCTGGAAGTGTTGGAACTGCCCTTGCGGGGGTGTCATTAGAGCTTATCGTCAATTCTTCGTACTCCCCTCACGGGTGAGACGATGGAGGCGCATGTGCAGAAATGCATCAGCCATTGACAGAGAAGCACTATTATTATTATTATTATTATTATTATTATTATCATTATTATTATCATTATTATTGTTATTGTTGCTATTATTATTATTATTATTATTATTATTATTATTATTATTATTATTATTATTATTATTATTAGTAGTAGTAGTATTATTATTATGGACACCGTGATAGCCCAGTGGTCAAGTTCTACCATCTGGGCCCTGTCGCCAGTTCGATTCCCGTCGGTGCCACCAGTATTTTCATTGAACATACCGGTCCGTCTGGAAGTGTTGCAACTGCCCGTGCGGGGGTGTCATTAGAGCCTATCGTCAATTCTTCGTACTCCCCTCACGGGTGAGACGATGGAGGCGCATGTGCAGAAATGCATCAGCCATTGACAGAGAAGCACTATTATTATTATTATTATTATTATTATTATTATTATTATCATTATTATTATCATTATTATTGTTATTGTTGCTATTATTATTATTATTATTATTATTATTATTATTATTATTATTATTATTATTATTAGTAGTAGTAGTAGTAGTAGTAGTAGTAGTATTATTATGGACACCGTGATAGCCCAGTGGTCAAGTTCTACCATCTGGGCCCTGTCGCCAGTTCGATTCCCGTCGGTGCCACCAGTATTTTCATTGAACATACCGGTCCGTCTGGAAGTGTTGCAACTGCCCGTGCGGGGGTGTCATTAGAGCCTATCGTCAATTCTTCGTACTCCCCTCACGGGTGAGACGATGGAGGCGCATGTGCAGATTTGCATCAGCCATTGACAGAGAAGCACTATTATTGTTATTATTATTGTTACTATTATTATTATTATTATTATTATTCTTATTATTATTATTATTAGTAGTAGTAGTAGTAGTAGTAGTAAATCTGCCTTGGAGTGTTGACTGTGACATATTTGAGGGAAATCCCGATGAAAAAACCTAGTCACACTTGCTAAACAGAGTCCCAGCCCAACGGCCTCAAGGCGTTAAACTGTGACGCCAACTCATAACCCTTTGGTGGTAGATGCTGGGGAGGAGGGTCGTTGCGCGCGTAAAAGATCTTAAACTCCGCATATGCTGGTTGATAGCCCAGGACCCAGCAGACACCAGATTGTTATGGGTGGGGTTTCGAGGCAGCTCTAGCAACCGCGCTTGGTGTATGCACTTGCACATTCGGTGACGTCTTGCAAGAGGTTGCTGGGACTGCGGAATAACCTCGGCTTAGTGCAGTCTTGCCCTCAGGAGCTCCATCGGTGGCCCCGATCATCAGGCGAGAGACTGACACGGGGGGGTGGAGGACCTCGAACAAGGGTATTGGAGGCTTATGTCCGTTGAGGATATGCCATTAGCTGCATCAGTACGCCTCAGATATAGTATTATTATTATTATTATTTATTATTATTATTATTATTATTATTGTCATTATTATTATCATTATTATTATCATTTTTGTTGTTGTTTTGTTATTGTTATTATTATTATTATTATTACCATTATTTGGACACCGTGATAGCCCAGTGGTCAAGTTCTACCATCTGGGCCCTGTCGCCAGTTCGATTCGCGTCGGTGCCACCAGTATTTTCATTGAACATACCGGTCTATTTCTGGACCAGTATTTTCATTGAACATACCGGCCCGTCTGGAAGTGTTGGAACTGCCCTTGCGGGGGTGTCATTAGAGCTTATCGTCAATTCTTCGTACTCCCCTCACGGGTGAGACGATGGAGGCGCATGTGCAGAAATGCATCAGCCATTGACAGAGAAGCACTATTACTATTATTATTATTATTGTTATTATTATTGTTATTATTATTGTTATTATTATAGGACACCGCGATAGCCCAGTGGTCAAGTTCTACCATCTGGGCCCTGTCGCCAGTTCGATTCCCGTCGGTGCCACCAGTATTTTCATTGAACATACCGGTCCGTCTGGACCAGTATTTTCATTGAACATACCGGTCCGTCTGGAAGTGTTGGAACTGCCCTTGCGGGGGTGTCATTAGAGCCTATCGTCAATTCTTCGTACTCCCCTCACGGGTGAGACGATGGAGGCGCATGTGCAGAAATGCATCAGCCATTGACAGAGAAGCACTATTGTTATTATTATTATTATTATTATTCTACCATCTGGGCCCTGTCGCCAGTTCGATTCCCGTCGGTGCCACCAGTATTTTCATTGAACATACCGATCCGTCTGGACCAGTATTTTCATTGAACATACCGGCCCGTCTGGAAGTGTTGGAACTGCCCTTGCGGGGGTGTCATTAGAGTTTATCGTCAATTCTTCGTACTCCCCTCACGGGTGAGACGATGGAGGCGCATGTGCAGAAATGCATCAGCCATTGACAGAGAAGCACTATTATTATTATTATTATTATTATTATTATTATTATTATTATCATTATTATTATTATTACTATTATTATTATTGTAGTAGTAGTAGTTGTCGTTGTTGTTGCTGTTATTTTTGCTATCCCTGAAAGGTGTTGGTAAAGGGGGTGGGGGGTTTGGGGGAAGGGGGAAAATGAAAATTGTGTACCCCACCTACCCACCCCCCAAATCGGCACCCCTGTCGGAATAAATCATGGTTTGTGGGAACGAGGAGGAGTTAGGAGCTCATATTTGTAGGGTGTTTAGCCCCAGACTCGATCATGATGCTGATATGATTTCTTTGGAATTCACGCAAATATTTGCGTTAGGGGAGTGTCCTGAATGCCAAATTTCCTGGTTTTTTTTTTCGCACCCCTGTCCCTATAAATCATGGTTTGTGTGAACCAGGAGTAGTTGGGAGCTCATATTGACAGGGTGGCTAGCACCAGGCTCGATGTTGATGCTGATATAATTTCTTTGGAATTCACGCAAATATTTGCGTTAGGGGAGTGTCCTGAATGCCAAAATTCCTTGTTTTTTTGGCCTTTTTTTGCACCCCCATCCCTATAAATCATGGTTTGTGTGAACCAGGAGGAATTGGGAGCTCATATTGGCAGGGAAGCTAGCCCCAGACTGGATGTTGATGCTGGTATACTTTTTTTTTGGAATTCACGCAAATATTTGCGTTAGGGGAGTGTCCTGAATGCCAAAATTCCTTGTTTTTTTGGCCTACTTTTGCACCCCCCCCCCCCCCATCCCTGTAAATCATGGTTTGTGTGAACCAGGAGGAATTGGGAGCTCATATAGGCAGGGTGGCTAGCTCCAGACTTGATCTTGATGCTGATGTTTTTTTTTTTGGAATTCACGCAAATGTTTGCGTTAGGGGAGTGTCCTGAATGCCAAATTTCCTTGTTTTTTAGCAGTACTTGCCGGTGCCTCCGGCAATTGAACGTATACCCTGTCGACGGGGCAGGGGAAGGGGAGTCCGGGGGATCCACCCGCCGGAAACCCAAGCCCGGCGACTGTACGTACCTGTTTTGGTCGCGGGTGGCACCCACACCAGAAAATTGAGGTCGTGTGCCACCAGGCGCCCTCCGGGAATTGAACGTACCCTGTCGACGGGGCAGGGGGGGTCCGGGGGGCCCTCCCCCCGGGAACCCCAGCCCGGCGATTTTACGTACCCGTTTTTTTTTTTGCGGGTGGCACCCACACTAGAAAATTTAGGTCTTGTGCCACCAGGCGCCGTTTGCGCACACCAGAGGGAGTTAGCGGCTGATATTTGGTGTATCTGACACTTCTTGATGAGCTCTCTTCGAAAATATAAAAATTGTGGCGCGGGTGGCATACACACCGGAAAATTGAGGTTTTTGCGCCACCAGGCGCCGTTTGCCAGAGGGAGTTTGAGGCTGATGTTTGGTGTACCCGACACGTCTAGGTGCGCTCTCTTCAGAGATAAAGTTTTGGTGGCGGGTGGCACAAAACCAGAGATTTTAGGTTTATGTGCCACCACAGCTTACACTTGCGTTCTGCTGGTACCTCCGGCAGTTGAAAGTACCCTGTCGAAAGGGGGGGCGGGGGGCGGGTGCGCGGAGCGCACCGCAAACCATCCTTTCAGGTGTTGGCGCAGCCCCTAGTTATTATTATTATTATTATTATTATTATTATTATTATTATTATTATTATTAGTAGTAGTAGTAGTAGTAGTAGTAGTAGTAGCAGCAGCAGCAGTAGTAGTAGTAGTAGTGGGCAAAAACATACACCTCCATCCCGGACAACTCACTGGGTATACATACATACATGCATACATACATACATACATACATACATACATACATACATACATAAATTCATACATACATGCATACATACATACATGCATACATGCATAGGTGCATAGGTGCATACGAGCATACATGCATACATGCAAGTAGTAGTAGTAGCAGTAGTAGTAGCAGAAGTAGTAGTAGTAGTAGTAGTAGTAGTGTAGTAGTAGTAGTAG
>WBZZ01006816.1:10000-21465 GCA_019918135.1 Paulinella micropora | reverse complement strand
GGCCAATAGGCAGGCATACGCATTGATATATACGTACATATGTCACGTGGCACTCCCACAACAGCAAACAGCATATTTTGCAAATCAGCTACCTCCGAACTCTCTGCCCCGCCCGGGCGGTGAATTTTCTCATTACTATAATCCCGCCACCACGAGAATATCAGGTGACCCTCCCGCAAATAGTTATTGTCACCCGACCGTGACACTGCATCAACAAGCGACTCAAAATAATCTATTGCATCATTTGAACCCTCCCGATAACTACGTTTACTATTAGTAATTGCTTTGTGACTGGTAAGTAATTTATTCGTATAGTGGGATGACCGTATAGTTCTAGTCAATAATGGTAACGGACGTAACGGACTATATTGGCATTACAGGATTGGACAATAACCATTGTGTAATAATTACAGTCGTGCGGACTTTATTTCAGTTTCGTTATTACCTTTGAGTTTGTCAGTTCTGCTATCTACGTGCGGATTAAAAGTGTCGATTGGTATCGTGGCTTCTAACGGAGTCTCTCAGCAAACCGGCGTGTAAGGTATTAGGTCCGTCAGTGACCGGGTATTTACCTAATCAACGGTTATGAGCCGCTGGGATAGCGAATTTCGGCACAATGCACTTAGCATGAGACAGTTGCTGTCTCACACTCCGGTATTTAGTGGAAACAAGAAAGATTTGCATAGTTGCTACTATCAGATAGAGAAATACGCATATGGTATTAGCACAACTCTCGGAGAAATGTTTCACGATGCTTTTAAAGACCATAAGGCAGCGAAGACCAAATATGGTTACGACAGAGAAAGGATGAGAAAGGCAGAGGAAATGGATGAGCCGAGAGAACCACACGAGGTAGACACACCGGAGGGATCAGATGAAGAAGATGAAACACGACAACCAAGACAGAGAGGTAGTCAAACAGCACAAGACTGGAAGGCAGCGGTAGAGAAACCAGACAACTGGAAAGATCTATCGAAGGAAGAGAAGAAGGCTTGGGAAGACAGAGCGAAGAGAAGAAAGAAAAGGGCAATGACGAGAAGCAACAAGACGTTTACATACTGCGAAAGAAAAAGTATAAAGACGAGCAACGATATCTGCATCGTTGCAGAATGTTTCAACTTCTCGTTACAACTGCATTCTCGGAAACCAAAGTGGTTCAATTCCTTCGCAGCAAAAAGGCACATTGCCCGTTTGAAAAAGTCTGCATCGTAAAAGAAAAATACGGTAATATAAGCGGTGCGGCGAGATATGTCGAGGAGAAAGCCTTTAAAGATAAGAGACCAAGACCGACAGAAGATATGGAAGAATATCTGACCCAACATCAACTCCAGAAGCAGTGGCTTGAAGCCTCAGTGCGAGGAGCAAATTTTGGGGAAGATGAGGCAGTGAACGGACTGTTAGAGAAGCTAGCTGAACACGAAGCTTTCGGAACAACATTCTTCAATGACTACTACAGACTTGCGGCAGCAAACAGACCAACACACGATGAAATAATAGAGTCGGCAAAGGAAATTTACGTGCTGTGGGATGCGAAGCAAAAGAGATTGAGGAAGGAGCGTAAGAAGGAGAGTGAGAGAAAGAGAGAAGGTAAGGGGGCAATCTACTGTTTGGAGAGGGAGAGGGAGGAGAGAAAGGAGAAAAGAGAGAGAAGAACAAGAAATGGACTAAGAACGGGAAGGGCAAGGGCAACAAGAATGGGAGTGATAGTTCAGAGCAGGAGTGGTGGCTGACAGCGACATGCTATAACTGCTATCAGACTGGACACACTAAGCGTTTTTGCCCCAACAAAAGTCCAGCCCCAAACGAACTAGTCCAAAGTCAGCTCACTCTGACTCCTCAAAGAGGAAGCAAAGAGACAAGAGTGGCAAATTTCGAAAGAAAGGAGCCAAAGGAATCACTCTTATGAGGGGAGAGGTAGGAGAGGAGGGTGAGGAGGAAGGAGGAGATAAGTCTGAGGGGGATGACAGCTCAGAAGAAGAAGAGTATGGGCTTGTCATAATGGAGGGTAGCGAAGAAGCAATGGAGGGAAACATAGAAAGTGGGGAAAGCATTATTGCTCGTGAAGCAGAGCAAGAGGGCGAGGAGGATAGTGACCCTCCAAAGGAGCAAAGTGAGAACAAACCCTTAGATCAAAAACAAGAGCCCGTGGGGGGGGGGGGGGGGGGGAACTGTCGAGTGCTCCATTGGCTCGAAACACACTCCGAGACAGACCCCACAACCCTCCACACCGCACTCTCACTAGTGCTCAACACCCCAACACCTCTACAACAACTACTCCTGCCCTCACGACCTCACAAAACACACAACGTGTGCAACCCTCACCATTGCAACCAAAACCCTCGCAAATGAAAGAGAAAGAGAAACGGAAAGCAAGTGAGAAACCGACACCCACACCCCCTCAGAACTCAAGACAGACAAATAACGAAACACCACAACCCACTACATCCACTCCTAAGAGCCACACCACAGGCCCACTAACCACTCGCTGTACTGGGCTGGACTGGAAGGGAGAACAATGTGGAGTTAAGTTTGGACAGAGGGGGCGTTGGGCAAGGCAGGTGAGGCAGCAAAGAGGCTAGTGTACGCAGACTTGTGTGGTTAGCATGCCCGTCAGGACCCACCATTTCCTGATATTGACCTAGCACAAGATCCTTCACGTCGCCCACGTCCTTCCCGTGATTATCCTTCAGAGAGTGAGATGATGAGCATACTGAGAGAGAGGGAGGGAAAGGGGGCGAGTGCACAGCAAATCTCGCAAAAAGATCCGGCAAAACCCGTGAAGAAAAAATAGCCAAGTCCCGCAAATATCGGAGAAAAAGACAAGGAAAGTGTTGAAAAACCCGGTAAGAAAGGAGTTAGTTCAGATTCACGGAATGATGCTGTAATGCCAGGAAAGGAGGCACGGACCGGCGGGACAAGAGCTGGAAGAGAGACTGTTTGCATTGAGACTGTGGAGCGTGTAGGAGGGACGAGAGAGGGAAAGTCTTGGCCCCCATCGCTACTACCACAAGGTCCGTCTCCTTTGGATAGAGTAGGAGACAGTGTAGAGTCACAGGCAGAGCAGACAAGCGACACACACATACAAGAAACACCTGTGGGGAAGAGCAGTAAAAGAGACACAGAACACGGAAAGGTAATAAGCTTTGAAGACTTTAAGAGAATAAGTGAACAGCTGAACAACCTGTGTATTTTGGACGATGAAACGGGAGATGTCGTGATGATGACGAAGAAGGAAGGAGAGAGAGTAGCCGAGGCAGATGGACTGTTGACAGATGTGTTTTGGGCTGTAAACGAGGTATTTCTACAGCATGCAGCAGGCATACCACAAATCACAAGAGAGACAGTCATAGAGAAGCGAGCAGCTATGAATACTCAAAGTGCGAAAGCTAAGGAAAGAGCTAAGAGTTTAGATATAGCGAAGGACATCCAGGACCAGAGAAGACTGAAATAGCTAGGTTGCTATATGCGTTGACGAAGGGAGCAGAAACGATAGTAGTGAAAGAGGGTTTGTGTTACGACCCGGACGGCAAAGAGAACGAGTTTTACTCAGAACTGTTAGCAATAATAGACTATGGGATACTCGACTTAGCTAAGAACCACGACAATCAATTCGCTCCTTTTATCGTGCGATCGATGCCCCACCTCATGAAGATATGGCATGAGGTAGAAGCGAGAGGGGTTACACTGAACGCATCTTTGCGCAAGTTACACTCAGGAGATGCACACAAGTTATTCAGCCCAGAACAGGCAGCATTGAGGAAGAAGGAGTTCGACAGGAACAGACGGGAGATAGACGGACACTCAGACATAGAGGAGGATGACGAGTTTGATCCGGAAAACCTAGAACACTCTAGAACCTCTGAGGAAATGAGGTCAGGAATTCCCATAAGCTTCAAATCGTATTGCGAAGCGCGAGAAGAGCTTGATTGGATGTATGAGGAGAGATTCGAGAGAGAACGGAAGGACAGAGTCCAAAAGAAAGAGAATAATGAGGAGGAAGAGGAGCAAAATCACAATCTCATGGTAGACGATAGCGAGACGGTATGACGCAAGAAAAAGATGATAGTTCAAGACAGTGGATCGTCAAGGGATATAGCATGTACACCGCACATCTTACACAACGTCCGAGAGATCGAACCCGTTAGCTTAGTCACCGGAAACGGAGAGAGTGTAGTGCGAAACATGGGGGAAGTGCGGTTGACAAGAATAGATGGATCGGGAAAGCCAGTTTTCGTGAAGAAATATATGTTGTTAGACAACAGGGTGCCAGTCAACATTATGTCTACTGGAAACATGGACCACAATCACCACAGATCTATCATTCACCAGAATGGGAAACTACTAATCCTAAAACACCCCATAAGGATTAAAGAGAGTGACGTAATCGTGAGGGGGAGACTGACACCGGCATGCTTTACCGCTGGGACAATGGGAAAGACAAACCCCTCAACATAAACGAACGTTACAACCCCAAAGTGAAAGAGAGGAAGAAGAAGACGGGGTAGACGGGGCGGAAATCCCCATAAAGAGAGAGAGAGAGAGAGAGAGAGAGAGAGAGAGAGAGAGAGAGAGAGAGAGAGAGTGAGAACAAGCAAGTGAGAGTAAGTGAGAATGAGGAAACCAGAGGCAGCGTTTTATATGCTATGTATCCTGAGAAAGGTAAGAAGCGTAAACCGATTGACATTTACGTCATACATCAGTGTATTGGTCATAAAGCATTACCAAAGACCTATGCATTAGGCAAGGCAAGGGGTAGAAAAGTGACAGGAAGCGAGGATAGAGTTAGATTTTGTGAAGCCTGTATGATGGGGAAAGCTAAAGTGTTACCCCGATTTAAGGTAAATAGAATTAGGAGAGCGAGTTACCCTTGTGAGATTTTACATGTAGATACTTCCGGACCTTGGGTGGTCATGTCACTTCACGGTAAGTACTATAAATTTTGCGTTACAGACGATTACTCGGGGTAAATCAAAGATTATTATTTACGTTACAAGAACTAGTTTGTAGACTGTTTGAAGCAAGCGGTAGCGTGGTTTGTGAGGCAGACAGGGAAGAAAGTCAGACAGATCACTTGCGACAATGAGTTCGATGTCCCAGAAATTATAGAGTGGTGGAAACCCCTACAATTCATTTGGAAGACTAGTGCTTCAGGTGATAAAGATGGCAACCCCATAGCTGAGAAGGTCAACGACATCACAGCCGGACCAGCCCGAGCCATGCGATATGAGGCTAACTTACCACCCCAGTTTTGGGCGGAAATGGAACACACAGCCACAACTTTGTACAACATTCTACCAGCCACGACAGGACCTAGGAAGGGAACCTCACCTTTTGAGCAATGTCTGGGCTACAGGCCAGCTATCCGACAACTTAAGCCTATAGGATGTTTAGGTGTAATGTATATAGGAAAGCAGGTAGGCAAAGGCAACTATAGGGGAAAGCGCGTGATGTTACTTGGATACGATGTATTTAAGGAACTATACAGAGTTTGGGATGGTCGTAAGGTCATCACAAATGTGACCAATGTAGTTGGCAAGGATGCTCACCCACCCAGAGAAGTTAGATGGGACGACGAGGAATCTGAGGGGGAGAGTAGTGACACCGTACAGCTAGAACAGCCGTTAGACGAACCCGAACTTAAAGATGAGGGGGAGTTAGACAAACATGAGGAGTTACAGGAAGAAAAAGACATTCACCGTCCAGATTCCGGTCTCCCATCAGAGTCGAAGGTAGAACTAGCTGACGACAAGGATGATGGGGCAACACCCGTCACATCGTTAGAGGCGCAGAGCCCCGAAGCAGACCACCCTAGTAGGAGGTACGTAGAGGGAGACGCGCCCACTAAGGGCCTCACTTGGGAGCAAAGTGATAAAATCACATCAGCTAACATACTGAGAGGGAAACGAGAAGCAAAGGTTAGGACACCATTTACACAACCACCTCCAGAAAAGAAGGCAGCAGTAAAAGCAGCTACATTGACAGGAGAGAGAGTCAGTGTGCCGGGAGTAGCTTTCGGAGAAGAATGGCAAGGAAGAATATGGAGACAACTGGCAGTCAGTAAAACGAGAAGGAAAAGTCTTAGAACCATGCGAGAAGGGAGAGAGACTTAAAGTCCGTAAGATGCCTAAGCCCAGTAACTTCGTAGTCTTTGACGACGGTCAAGTAGAAAAGATGTTAGATAGCGAAATTAGAAAGTATCGGATAGATAGGATAAGACCCGTCGGAGAAATAGAGCATCCCGAGATGTCCGCAGAAAGCATATTAGAGGATCAAACCACTGCGCTACTGTACCTGACATTGAAGGTACCAAAGGCAATCGTAGATGAGGGATTAACTGCGAAAGAGTTGAAAGCACGAATGGATAAAGAGATCGAAGCTCTAAAGTCTTTTAACACTTACACGTGGGTAAGCCCTAAGGAAGCGAAAGAAAAAGGAGTAAAAGTAGTGAGACTCACGTGGGTACATAAAGTCAAACTAGACGAAAAGGGACGTAAGTTCAGTAAGTCCAGGTTAGCTTTACGGGGGGATATGCTAGAGCCAGGAGTTAGCTATAACCCAGATCAATTGTTCGTACCCTGCGCCGCGCATCGCTCATTACTCTTTTTGTCTAAGCTTGCAGCATGGCATGGACATAAGCTATACGGCATAGATTTCAAAAATGCTTATCTAAATGCACGAATGCATGATCCTGTTTACGCTTATGCACCCGATGGGATAGACAGAGGAGCATGAGGGCATGATATGGAGAGTAGATGGAACTCTGTATGGCGCGACGCAAGCTGGTAGGAGATGGTATGAGATCTTAGCCCCTAAGTTAGAGGAATTAGGATTCAGGTTACTAGACTCTGATTTATGTATGTTCGTTGAAAAAGATAAGCCGATAAGAGATGCTATCATCGGTATTTTCCATGTAGACGATCTTATCTTCTCAGCTCCTAACGAACAAGCGTACGACCGCTTCGCTAGTAAACTAGAAAAGTTTTATCCTCTTAAACGTTTGCGAGTGGCTAAGGAGTTTAAAGGGATAGAGATAGTTCAGGAAGGAGGACGCATTTTATTGCATCAGAATAAGTATCAGAAATAGATTTTAAAGGATGTAGGATATGCCGATGTCAGACCAGTTAGTACTCCTAGTGCTGAACATGAGCCCGAGCCCATGGGAGAAACAAGCGCCCTTAGGAAGCATTCAATTCCTAGTCTGGTAGGTAAATTCTTGTTTCTAACTAAGATGACACGTCCAGATGCAGATCAAGCACTGAATGCAGCTAGCGTGATGCAAACAGTAAATCCAGGACTTGCCTATGCTTTACTAGGTAGGATCTTCAGATATCTGAAAAGTTCGTATCGCGGTATTGCATTTCACGGACCTAAATCGTCACAAGAAGGAAGGACGTACCCCAAGATCACTTTGTGGCCAGATGCTGCGCATAAGGTCTGTAAAAAAACCGGAAAGTCACGTACAGGTTATGTAGTGCTTTGGGGTGGAGACCCGGTAGCTTGGTTATCGAAACGACAGACTAGAATTGCACTAAGTTCTAATGATGCGGAAATTTTCGCAGCAGCAGAGTGCATACGGGAGGGATTGGCTATCAGACACATCACAGAAGAGTTAGGTATAGCACAGAAAGGGCCGTTAGAGCTTTATGAAGATAATGCACAGACTATCTTAGCAGCAGAGAGGGGAATGTCAGGACCACGTACTAAACACTTACCCTTAGAACTGCATTTCATTCATCATGCACAGAGAGACAATGAGATTAAGTTTGTAAAGGTAGGAACTAAGAAACAAATTGCAGACATACTAACCAAACATGTTCCTAAAGATCAATTCGAATATCTCGTCAGTAAATTTATGGTAACACTTGATCCATAATTTTACATTTCAAGTCTGCAAACTCACGCAAATTTACGCAACTTATGTTATTCTTGTGTGAGTTTTCTCTCTATGAAGTGTGCAGGAAGTATTTTTGCGCAGGTAGTTGATCGGCATCTTTTGGAGCTGTTCCAGTCGAAGTGTAAGTCGAGCGCGAATGCGAAGCGCGTGGTTCAGACCACCATCGGTCGCATTGTGACAAGAGCGGGAAGGACACGAGCCATGGGACCCGACCGTACTTCGCGTAGTTTTATATTGGCGGAATGGCGGAATTAACTAATTATATTGGACTCAAGGAGTCAATGATGTAATTCAGTTTACGTAATGATATGGTCATACTTCAAGGACCTACTGCTAATGTTTTAATCGTATCGAGATGCCATCTATTAGTAATTGCTTTGTGACTGGTAAGTAATTTATTCGTATAGTCGGATGACCGTATAGTTCTAGTCAATAATGATAACGGACGTAACGGACTATATTGGCATTACAGGATTGGACAATAACCATTGTGTAATAATTACAGTCGTGCGGACTCAGCTTATTTCAGTTTCGTTATTACCTTTGAGTTTGTCAGTTCTGCTATCTACGTGCGGATTAAAAATGTCGATTTGTATCGTGGCTTCTAACGGAGTCTCTCAGCAAACCTGCGTGTAAGATATTAGGTCCGTGAGTGACAGGGTATTTACCTAATCAACGCCCTGATCATGATAGATAACAATCATGCCCCCCCTGACGGAGGCTCTCGGATGTGTTAGGCAGCTGAGTAGTCATGTATGTATTAATAACTTGACGCTAAAGCCGGACGTCCTAGCTGCCTCCAGACCAAGGATAACCGACAGCCTGACCGGAACGGTAAGTATTGCCGGAAAGTTGCAATTCACTAAATACAAGGATAATACCGGGTGGGCCGGCATAGCTGACCTAGCATGAGCCGAATCCCGGCCCGCCTCAAGTTCTGGCTTGCCGCGGCCCATGAGATGATGAGCTATGATGATATATATAGTAGCGCCGGCGCCGTCAATTATTAAAACTGGCGCGAACTTATTAAAACGAAACCCTAATAAGATTTTCGGAAAAATTAAATTGCATCAGTGTCATTGTAATTAATCATCTAATATTAATATTAGTGAATAATATTCTTAGTATATTTTTCAACGCACTGATAGGAAAGCAAAGTTGGACTTATAGCAGTCAAAGTTTAACCTATAAAAAGTTTGACGTAAATTAATTAAAAAGTTTAAGTACCGGTATATAGGTCAAAGTTTTATATAGATCAAACTTGTTTATTGTTGTCTAGTAAAGAATGCTAAAATGAATGTCGACAGTAATATTATAATATCTGTAAAAAGGTAGCCACCAGTACCAGAAATGTCATAATAACAGTATAACTATCAATCAGTATTAATATTAAGGGCCGCTATGAGTACGGTAATTACTCTCCCACTTCCTACGATTATTAATAAAACCGTTTCATTCAAAGAGTGGCGTTTGCATAAAAAAAATATTACCGGTTTTTTCTCAAATAGATAGGTAGGTAAGTAGGCAGGAAGGTAGAGAGGTCTTAAGGGAGGTAAGTAAGCAGGCAGGTAGATCGGTAGATAGGAAAGCAACTACTTGGTAGGTAGGTAGGTAGGTAGATAGGTAGGTAGGTAGGTAGGCAGGCAGAAAAATAGAAAGAAAGAAAGAAAGAAAGAAAGAAAGAATAATAATTAGATAGATAGATAGATAGGATAGGATAGGATATAGGATAGGATAGGATAGGATAATAGGAAAGGATAGGATAGGATAGGATAGGACAGGCGGGGGGCTCTCAGCGGCCGCCGGCTCTGGGGGCAGGTATTGTCATGTGTATCTGCAGGACGCCGTCCGCCTCTCTTTTTTTCCTCAGGTTGTGGCTGGCAACAAGCCGGGGCGGAGGAGAAGCAAAAGGGAGTGGGGGCTGGGGGTGTGAGGAGAGGTAGGAACAGGTCCGATTCCTGACCGGACATGCGCGGATGTGCCAGTGAGGTGTTGTTTCCTGTTTGCAGGAGCAAGCACGGTTTGTGCCGCACAGCACCGGTCATATGTACCACTTCCATGCTCAGAGAAGGGCAAGAAGTGGGTGTTAGTGGTCGGGGCGGGGGGGGAGGATGGAGAGAGAGAGGGGGGGGGGGGGGGGGGGGAGAGAGAGAGAGAGATAGGGGGAAGGGGGGGGGGGAGGGAGGGTTATTTCTTCTGCGCGTAGATGCGGTGCCAGCGGGCGTTGACTTCCTTGAGGTAGAAGTCGCCCGGGGCGATGGTGTCCTCGCTGTCCACCGGCAAGAAGGGGGGCTCCTCCGCGTGAGACAGCTCCTACCACACACAACGCAGAGATAGATAGATAGATGGATAGATAAATCATAAGATAGTCGATTACTTATCAAACTACATAGGTAGGTAGGTAGGTCTTAAAGCAGGCAAGTAGACAAGTTGATAGATAAGTAGGCTGTGATAGGTATGGCAGGCAGGTGGGGGAGAGTTAGGCATGCAGGTGGGTAGGTAGGCAGGTAGGCAGGTAGGGCAGCTCCTCCATGTATGTATGTATGTATGTGTGTATGTATGCATGTATGTATGTATGTATGTATGTATGTATGCATGTAGGAGATGTTGTGTGACCCTCAGCAGCAGAGTTTGCTTGAACTCCTCGGGGGTGCACTCTGTGCGTGAGTCCAGTCGCCGGTGCAGGTCCACCTGCACGCAACATACACATGCATTCAAGCTATCTCTATCATTTTTGGTGGGAGTGCCGGGCAAGGTCTTGGGAGAGCCATCAATCTACTTAGCCATCGATCTATCTATCTATAGAATACTTTGTGACGAGTTATAAATCTATCTAGTTATCGATCTATCTATCAAATACGTTGTGACCTGATTGCGATATTGTTGCGGGTAAGGAGTCCTGATGCTATCGCTCTATCTAGCTATCGATCTAACTAAACATCAATCTATCTACTGTGTGGCCTGTTGGCTATCTTGGCGCAGGTGAAGGTGGAGTTTTCATGATTATCGCTCTATTTAGCTATCGACTTGTCTACCTATGAAACATCGTATGTGACCTGTTTGGCGATGTTAGCGCAGCTGAAGCTGGAGTCCTTGTGTTGTTGTGTCGGCGCGCGCGGCAGCACCGCGAACGCAGACGCAATCAGCCCCGAACCATACGAGTACATAAACACCTTCTTGCCCTCCTAATTACGCATGCAGTGAATGGTTGAAATGTCTGTAGGTATTTAACATGTCTGCAGATATTGGCAGCGCGAACCCTAGGAGTACATGAACACCTTGCCTTTATATGTAGATGTATGTGCATAGATAGATGAATAGATAGATAGATAGATAGATAGATAGATAGATAGATAGATAGATAGATAGATAGATAAATAGATAGACAGATAGACAGACAGATAGATAGATAGATAGATAGATAGATAGATAGATAGATAGATAGATAGATAGATAGATAGATAGATAGATAGATAGATAGGTAGGAGGTAGGTGGGTAGCCGACCAGTTTTTTGCCCTCGTGTCCGACGAGTGAGAGCAGGTTCACGTAGACGGCGGCGGTGTAGCTGTT
>WBZZ01006815.1:12500-20000 GCA_019918135.1 Paulinella micropora | reverse complement strand
GCAACCAAATATTGCTGTTGACATTCAAGACAACAACAAAAATTAGTTTTTAATTTTTGTTTCAGATTTTCATTTTTGTGACAGTTTTTCATTTTTGTGACAAAAATTCAAATTTTCAAATTTAACGGTAACATTTCGCGAAAATTTACGATATTTTGCGGACGAATATAGCCGTTAATTTGAAAAATTCAAATTTTCACCCAAAATCAAAATTCCAACCAAAACTGAAATTCCAACCAAAACAGAAAAATCAATTTTTTTTGTTGTCTTGAATGTCAACAGCAATATTAACTGACTCGGTTAGATGGAAGTCACGGTCAAATTGGGCCATGATAAACTTCGAGTCATTACTTGAATACTGACCGTGCCATAAACATTAATTTATTAAAATAAGATACTAAGAATATTAATATTTATTAATTAAAGTTGACAGTTACTAGTCAGTATTGAACTCCCGGAAGACTAGCCTTAGTTTTGAATTTTTGGTCAGGAAATTGAGTCGTGACAGTGTTACACGGTGACTCAATATTTAATAATATAACAACTATCTACTAGGCTACCGTCACAAGTCACAGTGTACTATTAATACTACGTGACTAGAATGAGGCCGGGAATACGCCTTCTACGTTACGCCGGTATTCTACCGTGGCATTCCGAGGCTACATTATCGTCACTGAGATAGTCACGTGTTATATTATTAAATATTCGGAGTCACTGTAACAGTCGTCACGTTCTTAAATTTTTCTATTAGTTCTGAGTTCGGAATTTGAACAACGATGTTGACTCGGATAATTATCATGCGATATTAACTTGATTAAGACAATTCTAGTAAAACTAACAGTTGAAAAATAAATTATTTTTTCTTATATACTTTTTTTTTCAAAACTGGGACTAGGACGCGGCGGAATCGTTTTGTCTTGAAAGTTGTCCTAGGTCTGGGCACGGTTCAGTGACAGGATAAGTGGAAGTTAACCGCATGCAAGTTGAAATATGACTCTTGAAAGTCGGTGGCACACGTCACGTTGAAACTTCATGGTCACGGTCATACAATATATACATTAATATTATTTTAATAAAAACAAAAGATTTCACCTCACTGCTCGGAATTCATATCTTTGAAAAAAAAAATTAAAAAAATTGAATTTCCACTCCGCCTTTACAGCAGTTTTTTTTAACCGATTTTGCAGTCACCGTGGCCTTTCTTTGCTGAGTGGTTCTAACTTGATTGAGTTTAGTTTCTCTCTGTTTTTATATATGTTGTTTTACACCAAAACGTATGTACTTTAATTTATTTAATTCAAAATTAATAATATTAACTCAAATTGCAATTCAAATTCAAATTTAAATTAAAATTTTTCAAGTTTGCCGGGTGGCACCGGTTCTGAATGTGAAGCACTAGTAGCTCAGTGATTAATTAACATGGACAGACGATGAAAGATCCTATCTAATATTAATATTACTGTTCTTGCTTTTGTTTTCTTTCAAAATGAAACATTTTAACTGAATAAAACAATGCGAATCATTTTAAAAAGCAATTGGTTACCGTTGCAACCGTTACACGTACACTGAGCGAGCAGTTTCCGGTTGGGCTCTAACTTGGTTGAGGTTGGTTCCTTTTCGTTTTTATGTTGTTTTACATCAAAATGCATGCAACCTAATGTAATTTATCAAATTTTAAAATGTCAAGTTCAAATTTCTACACTCAAACTTGACTTGAAATTTTCAAGTTCAAATGTTTTCCGCCTTTTTTAAGGTTTGGGGGGGGGGGAGGGGGGTTCTGTTTATTGTTTGGGTGTTGTTTTCTGTTGCATGGCTTTGGTTTTTGTGTTAAAGAGAGAATGGGTGTGATCTGTTTGTTGTTGTTGTTGTTCAATTGTTGTTGCTGTTGTTGCTGTTGTTGTTGTTATTGCTGTTGTTGCTGTTGTTGCTGTTCAATTGTTGTTCAATTGTTGTTGTTCAATTGTTGTTGGTGTTGCTGCTGCTGTTATTGTTGTTGTTGGTGGTGGTGTTGGTGTTGTTGTTGGTGTTGTTGTTGTTGGTGTTGTTGTTGGTGTTGTTGCTGTTGTTGTTGTTGGTGGTGGTGATGTTTTTGTTGTTGTCGATGACGATGCTGATGGTGGCGGTGGTGATATCGCTATCATTATTTTATTATTATTATTATTATTATTATTATTATTATTATTATTATTATTATTATTATTATTATTATCAAAATTATTATTATTATCATCAAAATTATTATTATTATCATCAAAATTATTATTATTATTATTATTATTATTATTATTATTATCATTATTATTATTATTACTATTTTTGGACACCGTGATAGCCCAGTGGTCAAGTTCTACCATCTGGGCCCTGTCGCCAGTTCGATTCCAGTCGGTGCCACCAGTATTTTCATTGAACATACCGGTCCGTCTGGAAGTGTTGGAAATGCCCTTGCGGGGGTGTCATTAGAGCCTATCGTCAATTCTTCGTACTCCCCTCACGGGTGAGACGATGGAGGCGCATGTGCAGAAATGCATCAGCCATTGACAGAGAAGCACTATTATTATTATTATTATTATTATTATTATTATTATTATTATTATTATTATCATTATTATTATTATTATTATTGTTATTATTATTTCTACCATCTGGGACCTGTCGCCAGCTCGATTCCCGTCGGTACCAGTATTTTCAAAGGATATTTTCTTTGAAAGTAGTGGTCTGTCTGGAAGGCTTGGAGCTGCCTTGCGGGGGTGTCAGTAGAGCCTATCGTCAAATCTTCGTACTCCCCTCGCGGGTGAGACGATGGAGGCACATGTGCAGAAATGCATTCGCCATTGACTGAGAAGCACTATTATTGTTATTATTACTATTATTATTATTACTATTATTATTATTATTATTATTATTATTATTATTATTATTATTATTAGGGAGTACATAGGCCATTGGTCCTTTTCAATGGGCTGATTGGTATAAAGCTCCTAGAGTAATGTTCTATGCCGTCACTTCCTTTATTCCACCGATTGGTGTGGAGACTTTCCTTATGGAATGGAGGACTGGATGCACATGGCCTTTTGGCTCAGCAATTGGCAGGAGATACATTATTATTATTATTATTATTATTATTATTATTATTATTATTATTATTATTATTATTATTATTATTATTATTATTATTATTATTATTATTATTATTATGGACGGCTGCGTGCTCTACCGGAGAAGCGATTTCATGTCATCGCATCTCAAGTCAAATCCGACTGGACTGCGGAGGCCGAAGGCGCTATCAGGGACTCAATGGATCTACAACAAGGGTTTCAGGAGCTCCTAAATAGCTCAGAGAAGGACCTCGAGGGTTGGTGTTCGACTGTGGACAAGTGGGCCCTTCAGCAGGACGTCAAGATGGTGCAGCAACTGATGTGGGACAAGCGAGAAGCAGGCAGCGATCTTACTGATGGCCTGCGAGTCATCCTAAGACAAGTCTTTGGAACTAAGGAGTTCCCAAGATGGGTAGCCCTTGATGATGCGCATTATAATCTGCTTCGGAGAAGGTTGCTCAGCTGCAACAACCGCCTTCGGTTGTACCGCAGCAAGTTGGTCAGTGGCATGTCCCCTCGCTGCTTCTGTTGTCATGATGATGTCAATGAGTCCCTTGCGCACTTCTTATGGGATTGCCCCATGCATGAGGGGAGACGTAAGCAGCTGTTGCTGAGTATGCAGAGGCTCGGTGGCATGGCTGTGGGGGGTGCTGAGGGGGATGGAGGGAGTGAGGAGGGTGGTGAGGTCGTAGGTGGTGAGGTTGTGGTGGAGGATGTGTTGCTTGGGCGGGAGCGGGAGGGCTCTATGCGGCAGGGTTGGGATGATATGTCGCCTGTGGATCAATCACGATTGTTTTGTAAGCTTTTTCAGGGGAAGTCGCGCTTCCGCAGTAACTTTAGGCTTGCTGCGTTGTTAGGGGTTACAGCGTTGCGTCCCCCTCCAAAGTTGGATGTGTTGTTTGGATCATATGTGTCTGAGTGTTGGTCTGCTAGGGAGGGTAAAAGGGAGGAGCTTGGGGTGGAGGATGGGGGCGAGGAGGTGATTGACCTCACTGAGGTTCCATCAGCTTCTGTCCCACCCTCTTCCCCAAGTGACGTTGATGTTGCGCGGCGCGGCCGTCCGCGCAGTGTGGACGTCCTGGCTAGAGAGAGGGGTTCGGGAGCGCAGCGTAGTGTCTCCGAGTTCTTCTCTTCAGCTAACACCCTCGCATCTAGCTCTTCATGCACTTCACAGCCCCCATCTGCCCCTGCTGTTGCTATGTCTGTTTGGTGTTCTGACAATGCGTTGGGATCGGCTGACCCCGGTGACCCAATGGAGGCACATGTCCAGGATCTGGATCTGATGCTATAGTCTGAGGAAGCCTATTATTATTATTATTATTATTATTATTATTATTATTATTATTATTATTATTATTATTATTATTATTATTATTATTATTATTATTATTATTATTATTATTATTATTATTATTATTATTATTATTATTATTATTATTATTATTATTATTATTATTATTATTATTATTATTATTATTATTATTATTCTTATTATTATTATTATTATTATTATTATTATTATTATTATTATTATTATTATTATTATTATTATTATTATTGTTATTATTATTATTATTATTATTATTATTATTATTATTATTATTATTATTATTATTATTATTATTATTATTATTATTATATTATTATTATTATTATTATTATTATTATCATTATTACTATTATTACTATTATTACTATTATTACTATAAATTATACGTTTCTTTAATTTGTGAGAAAAGGTTACCAAAGAAAAGTGAAGAGAAAGCAAATTACCACAAAGTGCAGAGTGCAAATATTTCAGTTAAAAGCGAAGTTTGGTTGAACAGACACTATGCCTAACCAATTTATTACTTACTTAGGCGAGGCGTGTCAGCTGTAGGAAAAGAAAAGGGAAATATTTCGGCATCCGTCGGGAAAATAGGAATTATCTGGGAAATTGGTAGAAAAAACAAAAGTTGTTGTTGTTGTTGTTGTCGTCGTTGTTGTTGTTGTTGTTGTTGTTGTTGTTGTTGTTGTTGTTTTAAAATTTAATGATAATAATACAACGGTTGCAGAGCAATCTAATAAAAATTAATATTAATCAATATTAACTAAACCAGTGGCAAGTTGGTGTGTGGCTTTCGACTCGTATGTGTATATCCCCAGATATACGCCACTTCCGGAAAATAATCCAGTCATCGTGCCGATTCGAGACGCCAGAGCTTGCTCACTGCACTATATCCAGAGGCTCAAAAACATAAAATATAGAAAGAGGAAAAGAGAGCCAGAGGACGTGCACTATAGTGGTCAACAACAGGGGAGGGAGAGGAGGAAAGGAAGTGAGAGAGGCAGACTTGTTGTTGTTGTTGTTGTTGTTGTTGTTGTTGTTGTTGTAAAATTTAATAATAATACAACAGTTGCAGAGCAATGTAATAAATATAAAAAACAATATTAACTAAACCAGTTGCAATTTGGTGTGTGGCTTTCGACTCGTATGTGTATACCCCCAGATACGCCACTTCCAGAAAAGTGTTATTTTTGTTGTTGTTGTTGTTGCTGCTGCTGCTGTTGTTGTTGTTGTTGTTGTTGTTGTTGTTGTTGTTGAATTTATTAATAAAAAATTAAACAAAGTAATTATTAAGTGCAAGATGGTGCATGGCTATCGGCCTTCGCTGTTGTTGTTGTACATGTTCTTCTTCTTGTTGTTGTTGTTGTTGTTGTTGTTGTTGTAAAATTTAAAATAATAATACAACAGTTGTAGAATAATGTAATAAATATTGTTGTTGTTATTGTTGTTATTATTGTTGTTGTTGTTATTGTTATTGTTGTTGTTGTTGTTGTTGTTGTTGTTGTTGTTGTTATTGTTGTTGTTGTACATGTTGTTGTCATACATGTTGTTTTTGTTGTTGTTGTTGTTGTTGTTGTTGTTGTTGAATTTAATAATAATAATAAAACTTAAAACGTTGTTGTTGTTGTTGTTGTTGTTGTTGTTGTTGTTGTTTGTTGTTGTTGTTGTTGTTGTTGTTGTGGTACATGTTGTTGTTGTTGTTGTTGTTGTTGTTGTTGTTGTTGTTGTTGTTGTTGTTGTTGTTGTTGTTGTTCGTGTTGTTGTTCGTGTTATTGTTCGTGTTGTTGTTGGTGTTGTTGTTGTTGTTTATTATTCTCCGCAGGAGGGCCCCGCGGCCGCCAGAGGCGAATTTTTTTTTTGGATTCGTTACGAACAAAAAGGAAATTTCTATTCCAAATGTTGTTGTTGTTGTTGTTGTTGTTGTTGTTGTTGTTGTTGTCGTCGTCGTCGTTGTCGTCGTCGTCGTCGTTGTTGTTGTTGTTGTTGTTTTTGTTGTTGTCGTTGTCGTTGTCGTACGCGTCGTTGTCGTACGCGTTGTTGTCGTCGTCGTCGTACGTGTTGTTATTGTCGTCGTCGTACGTGTTGTTGTTGTTGTTGTTGTTGTTGTTGTTGTTGCAGTGACTTACCGCGGAGTCGGAACTTCCGAATCACATACTGTACTATTTTGAATATGTATGCAGACGAGGATTCTGAATGTCACATTTTTGAATTTAAATATAAATTGTAAAAAAACTTTGTTACAATAAGCATTACAGATTTATAATACTTATCATAGTAAGTTGTAAAATCATCTTTAATAGCAGTTGAAACTTTATTTACGCAAACACTGTTTTAATAGAATACTTGCCACTCGTAGAGCCTGAGTGCGAAGCAGAAGAGATAGAATGGAAGAGGTCTCAAAGAGATAACACGGAAGTGGTATCCAAAGAGATACTGGCAATAACTTTCGAAAGCAACGTGCAGGTAATATTTAATAACAATTAGTCAAAGTGAAAAAAAGTGACTAGCCATGATTTGAAAACATTAAAATGAGGCGCCTCATACTAGATTTATATTATTGAATAATAGTTACACTGTTCAAGTTTTCAGAATTTTGAAATTTTTTCAAAATAATATTAATATTAACATTATATTAAACTATTGAATAAATTTCATAAATCACGCCTTAATTTCTATTAATAAGTGTTTCTCTGAGTAATAATAAATGAAACTTAAATAAAGAAAAACAACATCGTGACAGTGGCACTCTCTACCGCCGCTGACATTAACTACGAAGCAACCGTGGCAGCAGGAAGTCAAACTTGCAGTTACAAAAGGTTTGTAACGCCTGTCGGCCATGATTTTGAAAATTTTAACTAAAAACTGAAGTCATGATCATGCATAATAAATTTTACATAATAAATTTAATTTAATATTAATATAATCAGATTTTAAAAAACCCGAAGGTGGTCACGATTAATATCATCCAAATGTGAGCAAGGTATTAATATTAATAAAATTTTATTTCCCAAGATAAAAATTTTCACAATAATATTTTTCTTAGTCGAACTTGATTCGATGGTTGAGTTTGACACTGTG
>WBZZ01006814.1:240000-250151 GCA_019918135.1 Paulinella micropora | reverse complement strand
CAATAATAATAATAATAATAATAATAATAATAATAATAATAATAATAATAATAGGCTTCCTCAGACTATAGCATCAGATCCAGATCCTGGACATGTGCCTCCATTGGGTCACCGGGGTCAGCCGATCCCAACGAATTGTCAGAACACCAAACAGACATAGCAGCAACAGCAACAGCAGGGGCAGATGGGGGCTGTGAAGTGCATGAAGAGCTAGATGCGAGGGTGTTAGCTGAAGAGAAGAACTCGGAGACACTACGCTGCGCTCCCGAACCCCTCTCTCTAGCCAGGACGTCCACACTGCGCGGACGGCCGCGCCGCGCAACATCAACGTCACTTGGGGGAGAGGGTGGGACAGAAGCTGATGGAACCTCAGTGAGGTCAATCACCTCCTCGCCCCCATCCTCCACCCCAAGCTCCTCCCTTTTACCCTCCCTAGCAGACCAACACTCAGACACATATGATCCAAACAACACATCCAACTTTGGAGGGGGACGCAACGCTGTAACCCCTAACAACGCAGCAAGCCTAAAGTTACTGCGGAAGCGCGACTTCCCCTGAAAAAGCTTACAAAACAATCGTGAATGATCCACAGGCGACATATCATCCCAACCCTGCCGCACAGAGCCCTCCCGCTCCCGCCCAAGCAACACATCCTCCACCACAACCTCACCGCCTACGACCTCACCACCCTCCTCACTCCCTCCATTCCCCTCAGCGCCCTCCACAGCCATGCCACCGAGCCTCTGCATACTCAGCAACAGCTGCTTACGTCTCGTCTCATGCACGGGGCAATCCCATAAGAAGTGCGCAAGGGACTCATTGACATCATCATGACAACAGAAGCAGCGAGGGGACATGCCACTGACCAACTTGCTGCGGTACAGCCGAAGGCGGTTGTTGCAACTGAGCAACCTTCTCCGAAGCAGATTATAATGCGCATCATCAAGGGCTACTCATCTTGAGAACTCCTTAGTTCCAAAGAGTTGTCTTAGGATGACTCGCAGGCCATCAGTAAGATCGCTGCCTGCCTCTCGCTTGTCCCACATCAGTTGCTGCACCATCTTGACGTCCTGCTGAAGGGCCCACTTGTCCACAGTCGAACTCCAACCCTCGAGGTCCTTCTCTGAGCTATTTAGGAGCTCCTGAAGCCCTTGTTGTAGATCCATTGAGTCCCTGATAGCGCCTTCGGCCTCCGCAGTCCAGTCGGATTTGACTTGAGATGCGATGACAGGAAATCGCTTCTCCGGTAGAACACGCAGCCGTCCATAGAACTTCAGTTGCGCCGCCCGCCGCAAACGCTCCGCACTCAAAGAGCGCGCCAGAAAGAGTGTAATCCACTTGCTTGTCTTAGGGCTGATGCCGAGAATCATCCTCATGGGGCGCAGCATTGCTGCCTCCAGCTTAGTGAGCTGCGATACGGGGGCACGCCAGACATCGAAGGCGTACTTCAGCTTGGCTCCCACAAGTTGATTCCAGCACATGAGACGATACCTAGCTTGTATCTCACCTGCACACCACAAAGAGTACCAACCTGCGGTGGCGACTTCAGTGACACGCGTAGCCCGCAGGGCCTGCTCCTTCCACTTCAGGTCGTCGGTGATAACCACTCCCAGGTACTTGTACAGACTGGTGACACAAAGCTTCTGGCCGCGAAACCACACCACGGGCTCACCTCGCTCCCTGATACTTGGTCGTTTCGCCTTGCTCGACGTGTAAATGGGCATGATTTCCGTCTTGCCGGGCTTCAAGTTGACTTCCAGCCGGTAATCTTCCGCGAACTTGGCCACAACATTGACCATCTTCTGGAGTTCGGTGCGACTGTGAGCGATGAGGGCCACGTCATCCGCGTATAGAAGTGCCTTGATGTCGTTCAGCCGCTTCACATCCGTGATCTTGAGGGCACTCGCCAGCCGATCACACAGCTCATCCATAAAGACGTTGAAGAGTGTGGGAGAGGGGACCCCTGTTGGACCCCTACACCCTCCAGTACTTCGGGGGTGAGTGCTCCATCAACTAGCACCTGCGACGAAGTCTGCTCGTAGCACCTGCGTAGCGTGCGCCAGAACTTGCCCCTTACACCCAGCTTCCAGAGCCTCTCAAATAGGCCATCTCTCCAAACAGACGGGAAAGCCTTGCGTAGATCGACGAACAGGACATACGACTCCCGCTTCTGCAGCTGACGCCCCTTCAACCTCAGCCCAAGGGTAAAGACCTGATCCGTAGTGCGACGCCCCGGGCGGAAGCCTCCCTGCTCTGGACGTAGCTTATCCGGGCCATCCACGAAGAGCGTTAGACGAGTAGCTAATAAGGACAGATACAGCTTACCAAGGCAACTAATAATCGAGATATCCCTCCAGTTGTCAGGATCCGTAGGATCCCCACCCTTGGGGATATTGACGATGATTCCCTTGCCCCAAGCTTTTGGAGTCCTCTCGGCTTCTCGAATCCAGTTGAAGAACTGCGTTAAGTAGCCATTGATGTAGGCGCCGCCATACTTGAGCATCTCGTTCTTCACTTTGTCCTCGCCACAAGCTTTGTGGTTACTCAGGGCACGTTGCCTTGCAAGGACCTCCTCTTGCGTGAACGGCTTGTCCAGCTCTTCGCAAGTGTCTTCACCTACTTCGTGCTCCTTCATAGCCCGGGCCACCTCATCTCTGAAGCGATCGTTCCAGTGGAACTGCCGCTTAGCTTCGGCTTCTCCCACTCCAGCGAGCCTGCTTTTGCACAGCACTCCACCACAACAGCCGCACTTGCCTGATTTTCCTGTGGCTTCACCGAATTTTTCCGAAATTCCTCCCACCGAGCGACCTTTTCCGGCAGCGTACACGCCAGTGAGCCATCCTCCCTTTGCACCGGCGCGGAGACCTTCGTTCTGCGTGCCCCGCCAAGCCGCTTCGCGAGTAGCCAAACGCGCTTTGAGGATTGCTCGCGTTGAAATTTCGCTTCTTCCTGCACGTGCTTGAAGGAGGCGGACTTCTTGGCCCGAGTTGCCTTCCGAATTTGCTTGCGGAGACGTAACCAATTCAGACGGGCTTCCGCATTCGATTCATCCCTCCTGTATGCTGCGTAGGCCTCCCGGCGCTGTTGAATGAGCTCCTTTAGCTCCCCGTCGAACCAATTGTTGGTGAAACGGGGTCGTATACATCTGGAGCCAAGGACCCGGTGCGCCGCCATTCGGAAGGAATGCGCCACTCGCTCGGTGACGTCATCTACCACCCGTTGGCTGTCGGCACCACCGGATAGGTCAAGCTCAGGCAGCTGATGCACTCCGAGCTTCTGTAGGCAATGCTGGAATACGTTATCGAACTTGTCGCGTAGATAATCCAGCGCTTGCTTCGCAGCGTGATCATTACCCGAGACACCAGCACCAATAAGCTTATCAACACGAAAGGACCTGTAAGGTTTCGCAGCCCGTTTTGGTCGGCGCTGGCCGCTCCACGTCAGTTCGGCCCATACTGCCTTGTGGTCCGTATCAAGATCATCTTCGCATACTCCGAACTTTGCTCCAGATGCCAAGCCAGGCGACGCGCAGATGTAATCGAGGAGGTGCTTGCCTGTGCCCATGCCGCGCTGCTCACGCCGGGACCACCAGTAGGACCCTTCCACTGGGCACGAGAAGCCGCTCAGATTTCGCAGGCCCGTAGCGACGAGGACAGCCGCGAGTCTCTGCCGTTCTCCGAACGTACCGGTGCTCCCTTTTCATCGACCTCCCCGTGCTGACCGACGATGCCCTCCTCTTTCGGCTGCATGCCGGCCCGAGCTTCGCGTTGGCATCCGCCACCGTGACCACAAGACCTTTGGCTCCAAAAAAGCTATAGCTGCCTGCCAGGCCGCATACGCCTCTGACGACTCTTCTTCCTGCGTTTCCTGGGGAAATTAGCCGTTGCCCACATAGATATCCTGAGCGCCGGTAACACCCGAGGCGATACGCAGCCACACTTGCTGCCGGTGGTCGACGGGGGCTGACACCAGGTTGCAATACGGACCAAGGAAGTTAGCCACCGCGAATAGAACCCCACCCTTGCAGCGATTTTTCTCGCTGACCTCCGCAGGTTTTCCAAAAATCCGGAATCCATCCAGGCTACATTTGGAAAGTTGCTTCTTGCCCATGCGGTGCTCCTGAGCCCCGATGACTAGCCAGCCCTCGTGCTTGTAGAATGATGCCCATTCCGCCGTGCCTACGTTGTCGTATCCCGTTTTACCCTGCCAGTTGTGACTCGCGACGAGTAGCTTGAAGCCGGTATCGAACTGCTTGGAGCGGTGCTTCTTGGCTCGTTTCCGGACCCGACGGCCGCGCTTGGCTTCCGCCCTCGTGCTGCCCCCCTCTGCAGGTGCTTGCGCAGGTTGGTCCCCCACTTCACTGGCCACCGAATGCAGGGGCACCACCTGCACATCAGCACACTCAGACACACACTCAGGTGCAAGACACCACCTGCACATCATCAACACATTCTTCATGCAGAGGCAAGACGCGATATCACGTCGCAGCTTCCTCCTTCCGGACCGCCGCTTGCCCACGCAGATGGATGCGAATAAGCCTTCGGACACGTTCCCTGTCCCTGAACCTGCGCCCAAGGGCCACATTGACCCCTCTGCCGAAGAATTTGAGATGTTTGAGTTGCTGCAACGCCGTCTGCCTGCTGTCATCGTCCTCGTAGACCAGCTCAAGGTGACGAGACATTCGCTGGCCTTGCCACTCCATTACCGGGACCACCAGACCAAGACCGCTCATTTTGGAGGCGATCTCCTGTAGATTGGCGCGTTCTGAGAGCCCCCAGACAATCAGATTACGCCCGTCCTTGTCGTACCGATCTACCCGCCGGTACCGTCGAGGCGGCGGTGCCATCTGCCATATAGCGCCGCTCGCCTTATGTTGAAGCGCCGACCCGTGTGCCAGGATTGGGGAGGAAGGATGAGGCGCAGCTAAGATAGCCTCTCCACGTGGTTCAGGAATTCCGTCATATACGCGAGCCCTCATCCTCCCATCCTGGGACATCGGGCCAGAGCCCGTCGAAGAGGCATTCCCACGGGGATTGTCCAGGTCTTCGGCGATTCTACCTTGTCCCATAAGGGCCACAGTGGTAGCTCCGTGCTTCGCGTATTTGTAATCCATTGAGAGTAGTAGACGGCCAATGTCGCTGGCCATCACCGCCGCGCCTCTTTACGCCGAGGAAAGCGCCCGTCCATGCAAATAGCATCGGCGGTATCTGCAACACACACTACACGCATTTTCGCCGGTGTCACTGGTTGCTGCCACGTCGCTTCGTGCCCTTGGGCGCCCGCCAGCACCCCCAGCGTCACCAGAACCTGCCTCACGCACTATACACACTCTCCATCGCATCGCCAACGCCTCTACTCTCATGCCTTATGGACTTTCAGCTGCTCCTAACAATACACATCATGAGGTACGGGTGTCCCCGAGTGGAGCCAGATCGGACGGCGTGCTGCTGAAACTCCTCCCCCATGGGTATAGAAGGCGCGAACCTAGCGGTACCTATAGGGTCTTACAGACAAGTATAGTAATCCCAGCCGAAGCTGCTCAGTTAGAAATGCAACGGTGGAGGGTGTGACTGCATGGGGCAAGGCACGGCAACGCAGCAAGGCACTGGCAAGGCATTGCGACCGACTGAAGCCCCTCTCCAACGTGCGCTCATCATGTGTTCCAGTTAGGCAACCCCGAAGAAGCGAAGATAGGGAGGAGACAAAACCCAGATAGGATGAAGATAGGATTAACATGAAGCCGAAATGGAGCCGAGTTGGAACAGGCCAACTCGGCCCCATCTCGGCTCAATGTGAATCCTATCTTCAACCCATCTCGGTACTGTTTCCTCCCAATGCTCACCTCAACAAGATCACCAAACCGGAACTGGAAGCCCCCAGGCATTTACTCGGCAGGAAATTCGGCGAAAATGGGCTAACCAGGAAACCAGACCCAACCCCACAGCTAAGAAAAACGAGCCAACCAACAATCCAGCAGACGACCCCACAACCTGCCTGGCCGAACCCCTACCGAGTAAATGCCCAGTTGAGAGTTGCGCATATCCCGGTGACCGCCATCCCCAAGCGGTCACCTTCGTGGGGAGAGGCCCAACCACCTCCTCTTCCCGTGGAGTGCCAGCTTGTGCACCCCTCCAGAATAGTAATAATAATAATAATAATAATAATAATAATAATAATAATAATAGTAATAATAATAATAATAACAATAATAATAATAATAATAATAATAATAATAATAATAATAATAATAATAGTGCTTCTCTGTCAATGGCTGATGCATTTCTGCGCATGCGCCTCCATCGTCTCACCCGTGAGGGGAGTACGAAGAATTGACGATAAGCTCTAATGACACCCCCGCAAGGGCAGTTCCAACACTTCCAGACGGGCCGGTATGTTCAATGAAAATACTGGTCCAGAAATAGACCGGTATGTTCAATGAAAATACTGGTCCAGAAATAGACCGGTATGTTCAATGAAAATACTGGTGGCCCCCGCGGCAGCTCCAAGCCTTCCAGACAAACCATTATTTTCAAAGAAAATATCCTTTGAAAATACTGGCCCCGACGGGAATCGAACTGGCGACAGGTCCCAGATGGTAGACCTTAACCACTGGGCTATCGCGGTGCCACTAATAATAATAATAATAATAATAATAATAATAATAATAATAATAATAATAATATTTACTATATCTGAGGCGTACTGATGCAGCTAATGGCATATCCTCAACGGACATAAGCCTCCAATACCCTTGTTCGAGGTCCTCCACCCCCCCGTGTCAGTCTCTCGCCTGATGATCGGGGCCACCGATGGAGCTCCTGAGGGCAAGACTGCACTAAGCCGAGGTTATTCCGCAGTCCCAGCAACCTCTTGCAAGACGTCACCGAATGTGCAAGTGCATACACCAAGCGCGGTTGCTAGAGCTGCCTCGAAACCCCACCCATAACAATCTGGTGTCTGCTGGGTCCTGGGCTATCAACCAGCATATGCGGAGTTTAAGATCTTTTACGCGCGCAACGACCCTCCTCCCCAGCATCTACCACCAAAGGGTTATGAGTTGGCGTCACAGTTTAACGCCTTGAGGCCATTGGGCTGGAACTCTGTTTAGCAAGTGTGACTAGGTTTTTTCATCGGGATTTCCCTCAAATATGTCACAGTCAACACTCCATAATAATAATAATAATAATAACACAATAATAATAACAATAATAATAATAATAATAATAATAATAATAATAATAATGATAATAATAATAATAATAATAATAATAATGATAATGATAATAATGACAATAACAATAATAATAATAATAATAATAATAATAATAATAATAATAGTAATAATAATAATAACAAAAGCAACAGCAACACAATAATAATAATAATAATAATAATAATGATAATAATAATAATAATAATAAAAGTAATAATAATAATAATAATAATAATATAACAATAATAATAATAATAATAATAATAATAATAATAATAATAATAATAATAATGATAATAACAATAATAGTAATAATAAACCATAAAGCTCTGACCGAGTTGGATGTGACTGGTACGTGATACATGATACATGATACATGATATATGATATATGATATATGATACATGATACATGATACATGATACATGATATATGATATATGATACATGATATATGATATATGATATATGATATATGATATATGATACATGATATATGATACATGATACATGATACATGATACATGATACATGATATATGATATATGATATATGATACATGATACATGATACATGATACGTGATACATGATACATGATACATGATACATGATATATGATATATGATATATGATACATGATACATGATACATGATACATGATACACTGATATATGATATATGATATATGATACATGATACATGATACATGATACATGATATATGATATATGATATATGATATATGATACATGATACATGATACATGATATATGATATATGATATATGAGATATGATATGATGTGATATGATATATCATATCATATCATATATCATACATCATATCATATCATATCATATCATATCATATCATATTTCTATCATATGTGTGTGTTGCGCAGGGGGAGGGTGTGGCAGGCAAGGTCAGCGCTCTGAATGGTCCTAAAAAAGGACCGCCGGAGGGCCCCCCGCCGCCTTCCCTGCTCAAGGTCAGGCCTAGGGGCAAAATGCTTAAGCTTTATAGCTTTATAGGGGCAAAATGCTTAAGCTTTATCTAATTATTCCGGCCAACCCAACTTTCGGCCATTCGCAAAACGCGTGGAATTTCGGCAAAAGTGAGGGAAAAAAAAGAGATACGAAATTACACGCCTTTTGCGGGTGGCCAGAACAACTTTTTTGAAAGGACAACAAAATAGACATAGTACATATACATATACATATACATAAAGATATAGACATAGACATAGATATAGACATAGACATAGACATAGACATAGACAGACATATCAATCTACCGTTCTTGCGACGAATTTGTTGGTGGCCGGAATACTTAGACAAACCTTTCTATCTATCTATCTATCTATCTATCTATCTATCCATCTATCCATCTATCCATCTGTCTATCTGTCTGTCTATCTATCTATCTATCTATATATCTATCTATCTATCTTGTCTGTCTACCTACCTACCTACCTACCTACCTACCCATTACCTTGTTTTTCTTTATGTGCCACATGACTTCAAGCGTATATATGTATGTGTTAACATTTATTTTGGAAAGCCGTCTAATATATATATATATATATATACATATATAAATATATATATATATATAATATGTGTATATATGTATATATGTGTATGTATATGTATATGTGTATATATGTACAAATGTATTTATGTATGTATGTATATGTATATATGTATGCATGTATATATGTATGTATGTATATATGTATGTGCGCGGGCTTGGAATCAACATTTCATTTAAAACATGTACATATCTTTGTCTATCATTTAAAACATGTGCATGTATTTGTCTGTGTGCGTATATATGCACGCATGAGAAGTTCCTTGTCCTTAACCACGATGAGCAATGATTTCAAACTCTTTGATATCAGCCGGTTCTGATCTGGAGGGCTTGTGTAGTGGCTCATTTGAAAGCTCTCATCAAGAGCACACACACAGGTTGTTATGCAAATATTGACTGAGATCGAAGCGCTTGAAGTCATTGTTCGTTGTACCCAAGAAATAGGAACTTCTCATGTGTATACGTGTTGTGTTGTATATATGCATGCATGTGTATGTGTGTTGTGTTGTATATATGCATGCATGTGTATGTGTGTTGTGTTGTATATATGCATGCATGTGTATGTATGTTGTGTTGTATATATGCATGCATGTGTATGTGTGTTGTGTTGTATATATGCATGCATGTGTATGTGTGTTGTGTTGTATGTATGCATGCATGTGTATGTGTGTTGTGTTGTATATATGCATGCATGTGTATGTGTGTTGTGTTGTATATATGCATGCATGTGTATGTGTGTTGTGTTGTATATATGCATGCATGTGTGTGTGTGTTGTGTTGTATATATGCATGCATGTGTATGTGTGTTGTTTTGTATATATGCATGCATGTGTATGTGTGTTGTGTTGTATATATGCATGCATGTGTATGTGTGTTGTGTTCTAGACACACAGACAGACAGACAGAATAAACAGGCAGATAGATCGATAGATGAGATATCGACTAATGTCAGAAAAAAGGAGCTTCTGATTTCGTCAACCAAGGAAGTCTGTGGGTAAAGTATTAACCCGATGCCCAGCTAAGCCGTGATGTTTGCACGGAAGGGACTGATACAGGCGATACCAAAGCTCCCTAGTACCAGGCGGGGCCAGGGATCGTTCCATAAGCGCCCCTTGCAGAACGAGCTCCCACCTCCATTACAGAGGGCCCAGTAAGCAGATGGAGTTTCGAGACTGTTCGACAGTCTAGTATAAACCGACAGAGCACTGTGGGTTATTCCGGGCTCAACAAGCGAGAAAGGGCACCCTGAGGGAACAGGATTGTGCTTCCCGTCGCTATTTCGGCATGTGACTTATAGGCGTATGGCTAGGCACACATAAAGCACCCCACCACGGGCCCAGCAAGATAGAT
>WBZZ01006814.1:217500-220000 GCA_019918135.1 Paulinella micropora | reverse complement strand
AGGCCCACGCCGCAGAAAAAGAGGCTAAGGAGCGTCCCGAGATGGAGCGCAAGGCCAAGGAACAGAAACTGCTGGAGCTGGAAGACAAGGTGACGCACTTGAACGAGCAGCTGTCACAGAGCAAGCAAGAGAAGGACAAGTTGCAAACCAGCCTGGCGGCCTTGGAAGCTGCGCAGGCGGAAACAAAGACTCGTCTGGAGAACAAGCTCGTGGCGCTCCAGACGCAGCTGGAAGACAAGGAAGCAGCGAACCGCAGGCTGGTGTCCGAGCTTCAGTCGGCTCAGTCCGACAGCAAGCGACTAGCCGACTCGCTCTCTTCCCAGCGAAGGAGAGAGGATGAAGGAAAGACACAGGTGGACGCGGAGAGATTGGCTCGGCAAAGCCAGCTGTCTGACTTGCGCGCGGAGCTCTCAGCGGCCAAGCAAGCCGCGGCTGCAGCAGAAGCAAAAATGGCAGAGGTCTCTTTGCGCTGCACCAAACTGGAGGCGGACTTGAGCCAAAGGCTGGCCCAGCTGGCGGAGGCGAAGAAGAACACTCGCGAGAAGGTCATAGCATAGCTTAAGACGTCGTGTCATGCCATACCATATCGTATTTTGATCATATCATATCATATCATGTCATTTCGTATCATATCATATCATATCATATCGCATCATGTCATATCATATCGTATCATGTCATATCATATCATATCATATCGTATCATATCATATCGTATCATATCATATCATATCATATCATATCATATCGTATCATGTAATATCATATCATATCATATCATATCATATCATATATCATATCGTATCATATCATATATCATATATCATATCATATATCATATTATATCATATATCATATATCATATATCATGTATCATGTATCATGTATCATGTATCATTAATCATACGATCGTTTATCGTTTATATCGTTTATCGTTATCGTTATCATTATCGTATCATTATCATATCATATCATTATATATCATTATCATATCATATCATATCATATCGATATCATATCATATCATATCATATCATATCATTATCATATCATTATCATATCATATCATATCATATCATATCATGTGATTATCATATCATATCATATCATATCATATCATTATCATATCATATCACATCATATCATTATCATATCATATCATATAATATCATATCATAATCATATCGTATCATATCGTATCATATCATATCATTATCATATCATATCATATCATATCATTATCATATCATATCATATCATATCATTATCATATCATATCTTTATCATATCCTATCATATCATATCATATCATATCATATCATATCATTATCATATCATATAATATCATATCATATCATATCATATCATTATCATATCATATCATATCATATCATTATCATATCATATCATATCATATCATGTCATATCATTATCATATCATTATCATATCATATCATATCATATCATATCATATCATATCATATCATTATCATTATCATTATCATATCATATCATATCATATCATTATCATATCATATCATATCATATCATATCATATCATATCATTATCATATCATTATCATATCATTATCATATCATATCATTATCATATCATATCATATCATATCATATCATATCATATCATATCATTATCATATCATATCATATCATTATCATATCATATCATATCATAATCATATCATATCATATCATTATCATATCATTATCATATCATATCATACCATATCATATCATATCATATCATATCATTATTATATCATATCATATCATATCATATCATATCATTATCATTCATATCATATCATATCATTATCATATCATATCATATCATATCATATCATATCATATCATATCATTATCATATCATATCGTTATCATATCATTATCATATCATATCATATCATTATCATATCATATCATATCATAGCATATCATATCATATCATATCATATCATTATCATTATCATATCATTATCATATCATTATCATATCATCATATCATATCATATCATACCCCATCATGTCCCAGGAGGACGTGGTCAGCAGCCTGCAGCAGGCATATCATATCATATCATATCATATCATTATCATATCATTATCATATCATATCATGTCATATCATTATCATATCATATCATATCATTATGATATCATTATCATATCATATCATACCACATCATGTCCCAGGAGGACGCGGTCAGCAGCCTGCAGCAGGCATATCATATCATATCATTATCATATCATTATCATATCATATCATATCATATCATTATCATATCGTATCATATCATTATCATATCATTATCATATCATATCATACCACATCATGTCCCAGGAGGACGTGGTCAGCAGCCTGCAGCAGGGCATATCATATCATATCATATCATTATCATATCATTATCATATCATTATCATATCATATCATTATCATATCATATCATATCATTATCATATCATTATCATATCATTATCATATCAT
>WBZZ01006814.1:197500-200000 GCA_019918135.1 Paulinella micropora | reverse complement strand
TGTTTGTGGCATCATCTCCTTAGGGCACACGCTCCTGGGGAGTGTTCTAGTGTTGTCCCGTATAGTTCAAAAGGGCTCGGCTACCTTTCGGCTTGAACTGGGCACAGACACCAACCACAGCGAGACAGTGGTTGGTGTGCAGCTTGGCCGGTGCTGAAAGTTCTTGTCCGGGGGTAGTATAGGAGGCCATGGCTTTTCAAGCTAAGCCACGCCCATAGATTAAACATATCTATCTATCTATCTATCTATCTATCTATCCATCCATCTATCTATCTACCTACCTACCTACCTACCTACCTACCTACCTATCTACCTGCCTACCTACCTACCTACCTACCTATCTACCTATCTATCTATCTATCTATCTATCTTATCTATCTATCCATAGGTTTTTTCGCGGGGAACAACAATGGCTCGCGCCCGCCCACCCCCGACCAGAACCTAATCAAACGCAAGGCACGTGTGTATGCATGTGTGTATGTATGTTGTTATGTTAATGTTATGTTACGACCAGAACCTAATCAAACGCAAGGCACGTGTGTATGCACGTGTGTATGCATGTGTGTGTGTATGTTGTTATGTTAATGTTATGTCACGACCAGAACCTAATCAAACGCAAGGCACGTGTGTGTGTACGTGTGTATGCATGTGTGTGTGTGTGTGTTGTTATGTTAATGTTATGTTACGACCAGAACCTAATCAAACGCAAGGCACGTGTGTATGCATGTGTGTGTATGTTGTTATGTTAATGCATGTTACGACCAGAACCTAATCAAACACAAGGCACGTGTGTATGTACGTGTGTATGCATGTGTGTGTGTGTGTGTATGTTGTTATGTTAATGTTATGTTACGACCAGAACCTGATCAAACGCAAGCACGTGTGTATGCATGTGTGTGTGCGTGTGTTTGTGTGTGTTTGTTGTTATGTTAATCTTATGTTACGACCAGAACCTGATCAAACGTAAGGCACGTGTATGCACGTGTGTATGTATGTATGTATGTATGTATGTATGTATGTCTCTGCATATCTGCATGTATGTATATGTTTGTCTCTCTGTCTGTATGTTATGTTATGTTATCTTATGCTATGTTATGTAATGTTATGTTATGTTATATTATTTTAATGTTATGTTATGTTATCTTAATGTTATGTTACGTAACGTAACGTAACATAACGTAAGATAAAGTAACGTAACGTAACATAACATAACACAACGTAACGTAACGTAACGTAACATAACTTATGTTACGTAACGTAACGTAACATAAACGTAACCTAACGTAACATAACTTATGTTACGTTACGTTATGTTACGTATACATTACGATACGTTACGTTACGTTACATGATGTTATTGTTATGTTATGTTACGTCTATATGCGTAGAACGAGCGACAGCCACGTGGAAGTGTATCGTTACGTTACGTTACATGATGTTATTGTTATGTTAGAGAAAATGAGGGGGTGTGAGGGACTTAGAGAGAAAATGAGGGGTATGAGGACATAGAGAGAAAATGAGGGGGTATGAGGGACATAGAAAATGAGGGGTATGCGTAGAACGAGCGACAGCCACGTGGAAGTGTATCGTTACGTTACGTTACATGATGTTATTGTTATGTTATGTAACGTCTATATGTGTAGAACGAGCGATAGCCACGTGGAAGTGTATCGTTACGTTACGTTACATGATGTTATTGTTATGTTAGAGAAAATGAGGGGTATGAGGGATATAGAGAGAAAATGAGGGGTATGAGGGACATAGAGAGAAAATGAGGGGTATGCGTAGAACGAGCGACAGCCACGTCGAAGTGTATCGTTACGTTACGTTACATGACGTTATTGTTATGTTATGTTACGTCTATATCTGTAGAACGAGCGACAGCCACGTGGAAGCGTATCTTACGTTACGTTACATGATGTTATATGTTATGTCTATGTCCGTAGAAGGAGCGACAGCCGCGTGGAAGTGTATTCCTTACGTTACGTTACATGATGTTATTGTTATGTTATGTTATGTCTATATGCGTAGAAGGAGCGACAGCCACGTGGAAGTGTATCGTTACGTTACGTTACCTGATGTTATTGTTATGTTAGAGAAAATGAGGGGGTATGAGGGACTTAGAGAGAAAATGAGAGGTATGAGGACATAGAGAGAAAATGAGGGGTATGAGGGACATAGAGAGAAAATGAGGGGTATGCGTAGAACGAGCGACAGCCACGTGGAAGTGTATCGTTACGTTACGTTACCTGATGTTATTGTTATGTTAGAGAAAATGAGGGGTATGAGGGACATAGAGAGGAATTGAGGGGTATGCGTAGAACGAGCGACAGCCACGTGGAAGTGTATCGTTACGTTACGTTACATGATGTTATTGTTATGTTATATGTTATGTCTACATGTGTAGAACGAGCGACAGCCACGTTACGTTACGTTACATGATGTTATTGTTATGTTAGAGAAAATGAGGGGTATGAGGGATATAGAGAGAAAATGAGGG